>CM066259.1:1412585-1510085 GCA_033675135.1 Frankliniella intonsa
TTCCTCGCCTCCCGCCCGCCCCCTCCCCCTCCCCCCGCTCCTGTCTCCTCCGCCACATTGCCTGCTCCCGCCCCTTACTTCCGGTTCTGATTCCTGTCGGGAGCATCAGTGGCCGCCGTGCGGCTCCTGCGGGGCTACCGGCTCCCTCCCGCCCACCGGCCATACCAGCGGGGAATCAGAAAGGGGCGGGAAGTGCGGGGCAGTGGGCGGGGGCGGGGGCTGGGGTGGGGGCGGAGTGGGGAGGGGGAAGGGGAGGCCGAGTGGAATCGCACTGGCAGGGGAAGTGCCGACCGCATTCCCTCCAATAATTCATCAACCTGAAACGGTGCCGGTGTTGCCGTGGGGGACGGGGAAAGGGGGAGGGAGGAGTGCAGCGGGGGGCACTGTAGGGGTAGGTAGGGATTGGGGGGGGGGGGGGTAGGGGGTGTCAACGGGGTCTTGCGCCACTGCATGTATTATTCGTGAGCCAATGAATCATTTTGCTGGTAGTGGCCCCCCTGTGGGATGAGGGTGGAGGCGGGAGGGGGAGGGGGTTGCAACGTGCTGGAATGAATGTACAGTCCAGTCCATATAGCCGAGTTCGCCAGCCGGGCGGGCGGACTCCTCTCAGCGACCTACACCTATCGCGAAAAAAAATTAAATGTTTTTTCTACACGGAAAAAATGGATTAACTAAAATAGCTGATACATTAGCTGGTATGGCATTAGCTAATAATATTAGCTGCCTTAGCTAATTATCAGCTGTAACAGTTAAAATATTTTCCCTCACAGCTTATGCGTTTTTTCCTAGGCAGCTGTGAGAGCTAATATCTCATCTGTTACAGCTGATAATTAGCTAAGGCGGCTAATATTATTATCTGAGGCAATACCACCTAATGCATTAGCTATTTCAGCTAATAATTTGTTCTCAGTGTATAATGTTTCTTTTTGACTTATTTGTCAGGAGGGCTTCGAGTGCCAGTGCTGCCCGGGGTACCTGGGGCCGCACTGCGAGGAGCGCGACGCCTGCCTGCCGTCGCCCTGCCTCAACCAGGGCATCTGCCTGGACGTGAGCCAGGGCCACGAGGACACGCAGTTCTCCTGCCTCTGCCCCTACGGTAGGTAGCGCAGCGCCCAAGTGTGTCAATGTTACACGCCTGGAGGTAGGTCATGCGAGTGACTCTCCATTCGCACGCTTTACCTTACTGGGAAATCAAAGGTACTAAGTCAGCGGTTCTCAAACTTTTTCGGCTCGCGACCCCAAATTAGACAACCAAAATTTTCGCGACCCCACACCAAAAATTCCCGCCCTACCTCGGGTTTTCCGTTCAACGCGCGTGGGGTGCCGGGGCTCCTACCCGCCGGCCGCCTGGCGTGGAAGCGTAACAGCCCGTGGTTTTCCCATATTTTCAGCACGGGTGGCATCCCATCAGCCGAGCTAGAGGCATTCCTGGTCCACCCTAGTTTTGATTCCCCATGAAGACCCCAGGTTCGACCCCAGGCGACCCCAGGCGACCCCAGGCGAGCCAGGCGACCCCAGCTACCTCATCGACCCCAAAAATTTGTAGACCCCATTGGGGAATTGGACATGTTGAGAACTATGCATCTGAACCCTACCTCAAATGGCACTTACAAAATTTAGTGCCTTTGGAAAGGCACTAACAAAATTTAGTGCCTTTGGAAAGGCACTAAGATTTAGTGCCCCACGAAAGGCACTAAATTTGGTTAGTGCCTTTTAAAGGTAGGACTTAGCACCTTTAGCTGACCGGCTAGTATGAGCTCCATACAAATTTAGTGCCTTTGCCAAGGAACTAAGATTTAGTGCCCCAGGAAAGACACTAAACTTAGCACTTGATTTTAGCGCCCCAGGAAAAGCGATGCTTAGCACCTTTTTTTTCGGTGCTGTCCCATTTGAAACGTGCGTGAAATCCCGTGGAAAATTCACTTCTTTATACTTTTTTCAAATGTGCAAATGGAAATTTACTCACTCATGTATGCGCGGGGAGCGAGCGCCCGACGCCCCGCGCGCGAGGCCCGGCCCGCGCGCACTGCGGTTAGTTGCGCGAGGTTAGGGCTGTCGCCTCGCGCCCGCCCCGCCCCGCCCCGCCCCGCTCCGCTCGCACCGCCCCAGACCAGCACCAGCCCTCCATCCCTAGGCTCTCCACCCCCGCCCCGCCCCGCCCCGCCGAGTTATCTGCTGCTGCAGGCGGCGGGGGTGGGGGTGGTCCGAGGGTCGGAGGGTTGTCCCTAGGGCGCTGTTACGCCAAGAGGTGTAGCGACGGGCGGGGCCGGGCCCGGCAGGGTGAGATGTCGGTTGTATCGGCCCCGGCGCGTATTCTGGCACACTGGAAGAAGGAATTCACGCACCGACAAGAAGTGTGCAACATCCACTACACACTTGGATTTCCCGTGTACTAACGACAACAAACATATCCAGCAACGACCTGTTGGCATTAAAGCAACCGTGCCGCGCCGCGCCGTCCTTGTGAAGCCCACCTCGGTCCCACTGGAAAAACAAACGTTGCGTGCGTCACACTAGCAAGTGCGACCCCTGGACAGGTCGCATCATGTGGTGCGACCGTAGTTTTGGTCGCGTTTGTGATGCGACCTCCTATGTGGAATGCCATATACCCTGGAGCTTGCGTCGCATCACTTGGTGTGACGTAAATTTAGGTCGCATAACGTGGTGCGACCAAAACTGGTCACACCAATTGATGCGACGCACGTCACGTTTGTTTTTCCAGTGCCACCTTCTCTCCCCGCTCTCCCACTGGTAGTTGCCTACGAGCTAAGTGAAAGCCACACACATACACACACTCGCACCTTCACCCTCACTCTCACACACCACACACACACACACACACACACACACGGCCCGACGCGTCAGCACGTCCCCCAGCTGCAGAGAGAGGGGCGGCGCGTAAAATTCGCCAATAAAACTAGCCGTAAACAATGTGCGCGCGGGGCCGGCTGTAAATCGAGTGGTAGTAAAAGCGGACAGGGGGGGGGGGGCGCACGAAGGGAAGCAACTTCCACCAATCGGTGCACATTGGGCTCCAATCCATCGTCAGTTTTCAGTCACAACCCAGTTATCCCTTCGCAGTTTTTACAGTCACCCAATCTACGCGCGATTTTAAGGGGGGCGGGGGGGGGGGTTAAGTTCCCCCCCCCTCCTGTTGGGCTCTAGTGGACCGCCTGAAAGACAGGCAACTTGGGCTACAAAGCCCCTGTATGTAGGCAACCCCCCCTCCCCGCGCCCTGTCTACAGGATCTTAAACCGCGCCTGACCCAATCGACTTTCCAGTCACCCAGTGAATTTTTCTTCGAGATTCACGGGATGTAAACGCCCTCTTTGGCATGTGCAGTGCGTGTTCACTGTTAAAAATATGTTGTGATTTTCCAGCACTAGCTCGATACGGAGCATCTGTGAAATCCCAACACTTCTTCGTAGTCAAAAATCGAGCATTTTGCTATCTTAAATTTGCAATAGTTGTAGTCCACTCGTAATACTACTGAAGTTAATGAATTATTGAAAACAAAGAAGCGTTGTGATTTCCCCCAAAAAAATCACGAAGAGCTCTGGCAATTTTTTTCACAACGAATATGTCGTGAATTTACGAGACTTTTTTTAACAATGTTTCTGACGGCTGACTCTATCTCTCTCTCTCCGCAGGCTTCACCGGTGACCGGTGCGAGGTGCTGACGGACCCGTGCGACTCTGAGCCGTGCCGCAACGGCGGCTCGTGCCGGCGCAGCGCGCGCAACGGCACGCAGTGGTGGTGCGCCTGCGCGCCCGGCTTCCACGGCGTGCAGTGCGAGCGGCCCGCCGCCGGCCCCGCCCCCGAGGAGCCCGCCCCCGCCGCCCCCGCCGCCCCCGCCGCCCCCGCAGCCCCCGCCGCCGTCTCACCGTGCGTGCCCTCGCCCTGCAAGTACGGCCTGTGCATCAGCAAGGGCGGCCGAGCCTCCTGCTACTGCCAGCCAGGTCTGTCATCTTCCGCGCACACTGTTAAGCCAAGTGTTCAACTGTTCAACACTTGTATGTGTGCAACTTACAGCCTAGCACGTGCAAGTGTGCAATCGGCAATTGTGCAATTTCACGTGTTTAACTCGCCAGTTTTACACTTCTAAGTGTTTAAATCGACAGTTGTGCACTTGCAAGTGTTCAAGAAGGATAGTGTTGCACGGGGCAGTTGAACACTTGCAAGTGCACAACTGATGAGTTGAACACTTAGAAGTGTACAACTGGCGAGTTAAACACGTGAAATTGCACAACTGCCGAATTGCACACTTGGGCGTGTTAGGCTGGAAGTTGCACACATACAAGTGTTGAACAGTTGAACACTTGGTTTAACAGTGCAGTCCACAAAATAAAAATGGAGTCGTGCGTTGAAATTAAAATTCTATTTTATATTTTTTTAAAAATTATCTTAATTTTTTTTTGAATTTTTTTTTGTTGGTAGGATTTACGGGCAAGCGGTGCGACCTGCAGTTCCGCATGTGCGGCTCCATGCCCTGCCTCAACGGCGGCGACTGCGTGGACGTGGTGGACGGCTTCACGTGCAAGTGCGGCCCCGGCTACTCGGGCGAGCGCTGCGAGAACAAGGTGCGTACCTCACACACCTGTAGCTGTGTGAATTTACACTCTAAATGGGAAGGGACTTTTTTTTTGTCCATGGGAAGTGACATTTTTGTGCATATCTTGACAAGATGCAAATCTGCATTTGGCACGTGACAAAATTGTCATGGACAATATTTTCTTTTGTCCATTAGTGCTATGCAAATAATTTGTTCTTTGCTAGATTGGAAATTTTTCTTAGTTAAGATGTGCACAAAAATTTCACTTCCTATGGACAAAAAGAGTCACTTCCCATTTAGAGTGTAAATTCACACAGCAAGTGTGCATGAAATTCAAAAGATAATTTTCACATTTTTACTTTGTTGAACCGTGCGTGCGAACGGATTTAAATTCACGCACCTCCAAGTGTGTGGCGTTCATACACCTGCACTGTTAAGCCAAGTGTTCAACTGTTCAACACTTGTATGTGTGCAACTTCCAACCTGGCGCGTGCAAGTGCGCAATCGGGAATTGTGCAATTTCACGTGTTTAACTCGCGAGTTTTACACTTCTAGGTGTGTAACTCGACACTTGTGCACTTGCAAGTGTTCAACAAGGATAGTGTTGCACGGGGCAGTTGAACAGTTGCAAGTGCACAACTGTTGAGTTGAACACTTACAAGTGCACAACTGGCGAGTTAAACACGTGAAATTGCACAACTGCCGAGTTGCACACTTCTGCGTGTTAGGCTGGAAGTTGCACACATACAAGTGTTGAACAGTTGAACACTTGGTTTAACAGTGTGGGTTTGAAATGCGGAGGCCCGTGAATGGGGCCATGGACAGGGCGCTAACGAGGGCTTGAGCGTGGCTTAGCTCAGGCCGCGGCTCTGGCAGTACAGCGCCAGGCTCTCTTAGGGAGGGGGGCGGGGGCCCCGGGGGGGGGGGCTCTGGGAGCCCGCGGTGTGGCGGGGCCATAATGGTATGAATATTCACGGGAAGGAAGAAATCCCGGACCGAAAGAGGTGAAGGTGGGGGATGGAGGGAAGACGGCGCGGGGCGAACGAAGGGGGCGGCGGTGAAAGGGAAATATAGATGGGGAGGGGCTGGGGTGCATGTGAGAGGGAGGCTGATGTATGAGTGACTCACGGGCCGCGAGCCGAGCGGGGCGGGGCGGGGCGGGGCGGGGCGGCGTGAGGCGGGGTGGGTGGGGGCCCTGGTGCTGAGCCGCCGATTACGGCAAGATAGCGCGAATTCGGACGGCGCGAGCGGGGCGGGGCGGGGCGGGGCGGGGCGGGGCGGGGCGGGGCGGGGCGGGGCGGGGCGGGGCGGGGCGGGGCGGGGCGAGGTAGATGTGGGGCTGGTTTGGGCTTTACGAATAGGACCGCGCGCGGGCGTGGAGAAGATTCGGGGTCCGGGGCGGGACGGGCCGGGGGATTTGCAAGGGCGCCCAGATTATAGCGAACGGTGAGGGGGCAGGGGGAGGGGCAGGGGGAGGGGAGGGGAGGGGCGCGTGCGCGTGCGCGCGAGGGGCGGGAACTGATAGCCAGACGCACCGAGTGAGGAGAGCGAGCCCGGGCCCGGGGGAGTGGAACGGGGGGCGGGGGCTGACAATAAATTAGACGAGTCGTTTTAGGCGACCATTCTGCGCCTGCCTATACCAGCGCCCCTCTAGGGGGATGAGAGATCCGAACATCAACGGCTTCAACAAGGAAAAAACATTAAAGCGCTATTTTTTCTTTATTTCACTGTTGAAAAATACCACGGTAAATGCCTACGGTACGCGCTGTTAATTTGTTACCTAGTCCTGGACCGTAATTTTTGACTACGGTCTGAATCTTACTTACGGTACGCTCCGTAGCCTGCAAATATGTTGGGGAAGTTCAATGGTGAACATTCCATACGCAGTGAAGTACAGTCCGCACCGTAAGGACGCGTTACGGTCTGACCGTACACGAAAATTACGGTACGGACCGTGGGCATACCGTAACGCCCTAAGGTATTTTTAACACTGTGAGAAATATCCGTAAGAGTTACGGGAAAATTTTCCATGAGAAATGTTGTAAAGTTACGATATCAAATTGTAAAATTACAAAATTTTAAGGACACTTGGTATCGACTTGTAATTCTTAGACAAGCACAAATAAGCGTTCGTAAATTTACGATTTCAATTGTAAATTTACAACACCATTTTCAAATAACAAATTACGAAAAAAGTCGTAAACTTACAGACATATATTTCACAGTGAACAGTGTTATCGAGTTTACAATACATAACCTTCTTGTTCAGGTGCCGCTGTGCCATGACAAGTCGTGTCGGCCCGGGCAGGAGTGCGTCGACCTGGGGAACACGGTGGCATGCCGCTGTCGCGCGGGCACCGCCCCGCCGGACTGCAAGCCCACCCCCGCGCCGCCCAAGGTGAGCACCGCGCCAGCACCTCCAGCACTGCTTCACCTCCAGGAGCCTGCAATGCCTGCAATAACGTTTCCTCCTCCCGTTGCCCTCCAGCCCTGCTCCAGCAGCCCGTGCAGGCACGCCGGCACCTGCTACAACTCGGACAGGGGCTTCTACTGCGCCTGCCGCCCCGGGTACACGGGGACCACCTGCAACGGTAAGGGGCGGGGCGGGGCGGGGCGGGGCGGGGAGGGGAGGCTGCTCAGGGGGATGTTTCTGCGGCTGGCTGGTGCCCTCGCACTGTAAATTGAGGAGAATGAATTCTGACTCAAAACAAGCGACATATTTTAATAATGCTCAAAAAGGGCGACATGGATTTGAGATGCTCCTACAGAGCGATGTTTCTTTAGCTCACTCAATCTGAGTCATCTGAAGTCGCTCAGTTTGAGCGATATAATGTAATCTTTCTCCAATGGAGCGATAAAATTGCGAAAAGAATAGAATGCATGCTCTAATTGAGCGAGATAAAACAATCTTGCTCCTGGGAGAGCATTAAAATTTGGGTCAAAAACTCGCTCCTCTGGGAGCGAGAATGCTGACTCCTCAATTTACAGTGCGGGCTGCCCAGCCCAGTATCCGTGCTTCTGCAGCGGGACCTACGGTAAAAACCGGTAAAAACAATGTCTGATTTTTTGAGCAAATGGGGAAAACTTTGAGAAATTTCCATAATTTGAGGGATATGGGAGTTCCTCAAAGTTTTCCACTTTTCCTTAAAAAAAAAAAAAAAAAGACAATGTTTTGACCGTGCGCGTGGGCCCGCCTCCAGCCGCGCCGCTTCAGTCGACGGGAGGACACGCGAGGACTGCGAACTACCGGGGAGCTTTTTCGTTGCCTTTAGAAAAAAAAAAGAAAAAAAAAACGCCTCTGAGGTGTCGTGGTCGTTGAAATGACCGAGAATACAATGTTTCCAAAAGCAAGGATCATGCTACACGTTTCAACGGGAGAGAGATGTCCTTGTCTTGAGCTTGGTAGTGAAGCTTACTGGCTTCCCGCATGCGCCGCGCCGTGGTGTGGGTGGAGCCCGAGGGGGAAACAACTCCAAAAGTTTTGTACACCTAGTAATTCAGAAAAATTCAGAGAAATTCCAAAAAAATCACAAAAATTCACAAAAAATCACGATATTTGTACACCAAAATTCAGAGTTGTTTCCCCCTCGGTGGAGCCGCTCGGGCTACTCACTCTCTCCTCTCTCCTCCCCCTCTCCTCTCCTCCCCTCTCCTCCTCATGTCAGATTGTTTGCAGGTCCGCTCAGCGTGTCGCTTCAAGGATGATTGGGCTGCCGCCACTGGCTCACCCGCGCTGCTATTCCACCCTAAAACTGAAACGAAACACTCGGTGTTTTGGCTTTTTTCTTACTCAAGGGTTTTTTGATGACGAATATTTTTTTGTTGTTGTTCTGCTGCTACCTTTTCGCTTGCGCTGCACTTTTCGCACGCGCTCTAGTCGGTGAGTACACAGCCACAAGCTTTCATTAAACATAAATGTATTTGTTATTATTAAATAAGGAGTGATAGCATACGTACGCGGCATTACTCGTTTTTTGTTTTTGTTTTTTGTTACGAAAATGGGGCTAAGTACTACGTAGACAACGACTTGCAATACAGTGTGCTTTCAAAATTTAAACTTTGCTTGGACCGGGGCGGGGCCGGGTCGTCGCCGGGCATAGTGCTTCTCACGCGCTTCGCAGCCCGTGGGACTTCCCCCGAGGCACGATTGCTTTCTGTGCGGCCGTGCTGGTAACCCTTTAAAGCAATAATTATTAAGAATAGCTTCAAGCCTAATTCTATTTTCATACCACCTCAGTCAGTCGTTTTGGCGCCACTACCATAGATCTGAAATAGACTTGAAATAACGTCGCCCACGGGCAAGTTTCCCCTCGGCACTTCTAGCCCCAGTCGCAGTCTCTTTCCGCATGTTTTTGCTGTTAAACACGCGTGTGTGTGGCACAGAGGAGGCCATCCTGGAGGAGATCCCGGTCGGGTCGGCGCGCGCGGAGCTCGCCGCCATGACGGAGGAGCGGGCCGGGACCGAGCTGCGCTTCCACCTGCGGCCGCTCAACGTGGCGGCCGCCACCCTCTGCTGCGCCCTGCTCATCGCCGTGGTCACGGTCAGTCCAGTGCGCTCAGGGTACACCACAAAAAAAAAAAAAAAACCCTTGATGTTACCATACCGAGGGGCAAACCTTTTTTAGCAGATGATACATTCTAGCTACACTAGAAAAACAAAGGTGCTAAGTCCTACCTTTAGAAGGCACTAACAAAACTTAGTGCCTGTGGAAAGGCACTAAGATTTAGTGCCCCAGGAAAGGCACTAAATTTTTTTAGTGTCAAGGTAGGACTTAGCACCTTTAGCTAACCAGCTGCGTATACTCCATACAAATTTAGTGCCTTTGCAAAGGCACTAAGATTTAGTGCCCTAGTGCACTAAACTTAGCATTTGATTTTAGCGCCCCAGGAAAGGCGTTGCTTAGCACCTTTGTTTTTCCGGTGTAGCCTTAACTTAAATGAAAATTACTAAACGTAAGATAATGTATCAGCTAGCTTGTACTCTCATAAAGTGAGTGGCGAGTGTGGCAGAATAATATACAGGGGGGATTGTGTCGCCCGTCGCTCGCGTGCCCCGACAATGCCCTGCAGTAGCCGCTGCCGCTGCCGCAACGGCCGAACAACAGTGCTCGCTCGGACCTTTGGACCCAGTTACCCGTCTACCGTCCCCCATTAGCTTTGAAATTAAAAAAAACTTCACCTATTTTAATTTTTATCGCCCCAGCCACCATCCAGCTTGGACACCCTAGATATAATGACATTAAATAGCCAACCGACGTAAACGTAATAAAAATATAGCAACAAAATGTATCATCTGCTTTCAATTCCGATCTGGATTGAGATTTTTTTTTTATTACTATTATTTTTCCAAATTTAAAAATTCAAGGAAAATTTACGTCATTTAATAAAAATCCGAGTTTGTTTTAAAGCTTCGGCCTCCTCCCTCCCCCTCGCGGGTCGGAGGTCGGGAGGGTCCGGTGCAGTGTGACGTGCCGTGCCGTGACGTGACGTGACGTGACGTGACGTGACGTGACGTGACGTGACGTGACTGTCCCGGGTGGAAGGATTTGTATTTTGACTGAAAGTGTAGTCTTCAAACCACAGTTGTGAACTACAGACTAAAACTGTTAAGTAGCTGAAGTTCTTCTGCATTTCAAAACTCTGTCTTTTGCTGCACTTTCCATCCGTATTATGACAGCAGTCACACTGCATTTATACATACTTACAGTATTGGCTGTAGTGCACGATACCATTTAAAACTATAGTTGCAAGACCAGTTTTACAGCAGATGTTTTACTTTTACGAATTTATATCAGTATCGAGATACGAACTGCGCTTTACCACAATTTTAAACTATGAAAGTACCATATTTCGGGTTATAATTTTTGAATGCACTTCATCGTTGCAGTTTTTTTATAGTTGATTTGGGAATTAAACCGATGTTTATTTAAAGCCGAGACAGCAAATTTGGTGTAAAGTTTGTGACTGTGAATGTGTTGCACTTATAATGTAGATCAAACTCATGCGATAACGTACACTCGTGTGTCCCGAAGGTGCTTTTCGATAAATATGACAATGTTTTTGAGATCATTTTTACTGCCAATATTCCCATGTTGCGCCAAACAACAATTTTGCTGGCTCCCTGGTCAGAGGGGTTTCTCCGCCGGGCTAGCCCCACGTTTGCTGAGGCGAACCTACGCGCGTACCTGACTTGGATGTGTAAAAACCGATGGGTTTTCCGGATTTTTGCACAGAACGGCCTCTGCGTACCTAGCTGGGATGCTCATGTGCGTAGCCCAAGCCCCTCAAAAAATTCTCTGCTTGCAATCGCTTACCTAAATCAAAGTTCACGGGAACGTGTGATAATTACTGACGAGTCGGGAAAAATTCGAACAAGATAAGGTCACGTGACTGTGACTGTGACTGACGTGACGTGACTGTGACTGTGACGTGACGTGACTGTGACTGTGACGTGACTGTGACTGTGACTGACGTGACGTGACTGTGACTGACGTGACGTGACTGTGACTGACGTGACTGTGACTGTGACGTGACTGTGACTGTGACTGTGACTAATTCTCTATCGCGTCGCCAGGTCGCCACCTGCCACTGCCGCGTGCACGAGACCTACAAGCGGTGCCTCGCGGTGCCGTGCGGGCTGCGCGCCGAGGACCCCCTGGCCGCGCTCACCAGGTGCGCGTAACACACGCTGACCACCATGTGGTCACGCTTCCGTCTTCAGTTATTGCGGATGAAAATGCCGCGCACGGAATGCACTTGGAAGCACAAGAATGTCGCACACTTGTAGGTGTGTGCGTTTCTGTCCGTAACACGTTCCCCTTCAACCCAGGTAGAACGCGAAAGTCAAGAAAATGTCAAAGTGACGTCACAGTGACAATTTTTGTCACGAAACAGTGCTTTCTGTAAGACAGATTGATGTCATTTTGAGATCAAAAAGGGGTCATTGACACGTTTTTGACAACTTTGTTCTACCTGGGAAGTGTGTGAAATTCATAGGGAAAACCACACTGAAGCGTGCCAATGGGAATTCACACCCCTGCAAGCGTGTGTCATTCACATGTGTGCGTGTCCAGTGTGAGTGACGCAGTGCCTTGTTGTCTTCAGCAAGAGCACCCGCGGTCAGCCGCTGCTCGAGGCTCTGGACCCGAGTCCGCGCGCGTCTCCCGCCTCCAAGACGGCGCCGCTGCTCGACGCCTCCGACATGTACTACGCGCTGGACTTCAGCGACTCGCAGAGCAGCCCGCTCATCCAGTAGCTCACCGTGGCCCACCACTCTCTCTCTGTGTCTCTCTCTCTGTCTCTCCATCAAATGAAGCAGTCCGGTAGAATTTCTTTTTTTTGTTTTCAGCGAGAGAGGACTTTAGGTAAGTAGAGAGTCAGCGGATGTGTTGTGTTGTCCATGTTCCACTTGAACCAGCCGTCCGTAAGTTATCAGAGGGCTTGATAGATCAAATTTACTACATAAATATTTCCTGTGTGTTAGTCAGTTCACCCCCAGCGGTTCTTTTGTTAAGCGAACTGAGTGCCAAAAATTTAATGTACTTTATGTAGTGCTGCAATCGTGATTTCTGTTCTCGTAAATAAAATTTCATGTAAACACAAAATATTTGAAAATATCTGCATGTAATGTTGTAATTGTAAAAGCAGGTATAACATTACAATTTTTACGTAAGGTATTTACTTCTGTGAACTAAAGACTGTTGAGGTTCTTACTTAAATATTCGTGTTGTCAATTTCTTAGCTATAGCAGGGTCGTTTACATAGAAATTAACCTCTCTGCATACTAGCCCCGTAAGATTTCTTACTAAAAATTATCTCCAAACAATATACATACCTTTTCATTGTAATCTACAAGTGCTCTCACTAAAAAGAAAAATTAGAAATCACGCCCAAGCCATTCAGAGAATTTCGATTCTGAATATATATGCTCAAATTAAAATAAGAAGAAAGGTGTCCCTATTAACTAAATGGGCCCAGAAAGAGACGGCCATTTTATTTAAGTGTTACATTGTGTCTAAGCTCTTTTGTACATAAAACAGTTATGATTGCGTCATAAACATATGGGAATACCGTATGGCATCCTTCTCCTTTCAAATTAGAGGTCATGATAGTTGAAAGAAATTAATTTAAAAAAATTTGAAGGGCATTCCCATCCTTCTATTGTTGTCTTCTGTGATGTGTATAATTTAGGATGATTATGCAGTTGCTTATGTCTATAAAACTGTCTTCAGAAATACAACATCCTAAACAAAACCGACTCTTTTTTAGGCTATAGCCTTTGCATTTTTAACGATTTTCGGCCCCAAACGAATTTGCTCCAAAATGACGGGGGTTGTCCGGGGGGACTCTAACGTACCCCTAGACCAACCCCTATGGGTCAGTTCGTCCGAAACCCCGGTTTGTCTGCGAGGCTATGCTGTATTCTTGATAGCGCGCAATGTGTGCTGGCGGGCAGGTTTAGGGGCCTATTTTCTCACTAACGAAGTCCGGTATAGGACTCCTAGGACTTGCTATGTGTTTTTTGGTCCTAGAAGAAGGTAACCTGTGAATTTGGTCGAAATCGGAGACAATTTTTTTCGCCCGGAAATCGCAAAAACGCAAAGGCTATAACCTTTGAATTTTTAACGATTTTCGGCTCAAAACGAATTTGCTCCAAAATGACGGGGGTTGTCCGGGGGGACTCTAACGTACCCCTAGACCAACCCCTATTGGTCAGTTCGTCCGAAAACCCGGTTTGTCTGCTAGGAAACGCAGTATTCATTGATAGCGCGCAATGTGTTGGGGCGAGGTGGCTTAGGGGCCCATTTTCTCACTAACGAAGTCCGGTATTGGCCTTCTAGGACTTGCGATGTGTTTTTTGGCCCCAGAAGAAGGTAACCTGTGAGTTTGGTCGAAATCGGAGACAATTTTTTTCGCCCGAAAATCGCAAAAACGCAAAGGCTATAGCCTTTGCATTTTTAACGATTTTCGGCCCCAAACGTATTTGCTCCAAAATGACGGGGTTTGTGCGTGGGGACTCTAACGTACCCGTAGACTAACCCCCATGGGTCAGTTCGTCCGAAACCCCGGTTTGTCTGCGAGGCTATGCTGTATTCTTGA
The DNA here is from genome assembly GCA_033675135.1 of Frankliniella intonsa. Taxonomy (NCBI): domain Eukaryota; kingdom Metazoa; phylum Arthropoda; class Insecta; order Thysanoptera; family Thripidae; genus Frankliniella; species Frankliniella intonsa. The sequence goes on from CM066259.1 coordinate 1,426,238, forward strand.
TAGCGCGCAATGTGTGCTGGCGGGCAGGTTTAGGGGCCTATTTTCTCACTAACGAAGTCCGGTATAGGACTCCTAGGACTTGCTATGTGTTTTTTGGTCCTAGAAGAAGGTAACCTGTGAGTTTGATCGAAATCGGAGACAATTTTTTTTCGCCCGAAAGTCGCAAAAAACGCAAAGGCTATAGCCTTTGCATTTTTAACGATTTTCCGCCCCAAACGTATTTGCTCCAAAATGACGGGGTTTGTGCGTGGGGACTCTAACGTACCCAAGACCAACCCCCAATGGTCATTTCGTCCGCAAACCCAATTTGTCTGCGAGGCAATGCAGTATTCCTGATAGCGCGCAATGTGTTCGGGCGAGGTGGCTTAGGGGCCCATTTTCTCAGTAACAAAGTCCGGTATTGGCCTTTTAGGACTTGCGATGTGTTTTTTGGCCCCAGAAGAAGGTAACCTGTGAGTTTGGTCGAAATCGGAGACAATTTTTTTTCGCCCGAAAATCGCAAAAACGCAAAGGCTATAGCCTTTGCATTTTTAACGATTTTCGGCCCCAAACGTATTTGCTCCAAAATGACGGGGGTTGTCCGGGGGGACTCTAACGTACCCCTAGACCAACCCCTATTGGTCAGTTCGTCCGAAAACCCGGTTTGTCTGCTAGGAAACGCAGTATTCATTGATAGCGCGCAATCGTAAATACGCCAAGGCTATAGCCTTTGCATTTTTACGATTTCGGGCCGAAAATAAATTTCGCTCCAAATAACGGGGGTTGTGCAGGGGCACTGTCTACATGCCCTAGACCAAGCCCCGAGGGTTTCATGTGAGTTTGGTCGAAATCGAAGACAGTTTTTTTTTCGGCCTAAAATTGCAAAAACGCAAAGGCTATAGCCTTTGCATTTTTACGATTATTGGCCGAAAAAAAATGTTGCTCCAAAGTGACGGGGGTTGTGCATGGGGACTCTAACGTACCCCTAGACCAACCCCCGAGAGTTTGGTCGAATTAGGAGACAATTTTTTTTTCGGCCGAAAATCGCAAAAACGCAAAGGCTATAGCCTTTGCATTTTTACGATTTCGGGCCGAAAATAAATTTCTCTCCAAAGTGACGAGGGTTGTGCAGGGGCACTCTTAACATCCCCTAGACCAACCCCCGAGGGTTCCCTGTGAGTTTGGTTGAAATCGGAGACAATTTATTTTCGGCCGAAAATCGTAAAAACGCAAAGGCTATAGCCTTTGCATTTTTACGATTTCGGGCCGAAAATAAATTTCGCTCCAAAGTGACGGGGTTGTGCAGGGGCACTCTTTACATCCCCTAGACCAACCCCCGAGGGTTCCCTGTGAGTTTGGTTGAAATCGGAGACAATTTATTTTCGACCGAAAATCGTAAAAACGCAAAGGCAATAGCCTTTGCATTTTTAACGATTTTCGGCCCGAAACGAATTTGCTCTAAAATGACGGGGGTTGTTCAGGGGGACTCCAACGCACCCCTAGACCAACCCCCGTGGGTAGCGTGTGAGTTTGGTCGGAACCGGAGATAATTTTTTTCGCTATAGCCCTTGCATTTTTATAATTTTTGGCCTAAAATTAATATTCTCCGAAATAACGGGGGTTGTGCAGGGGGACTCTAACGTACCCCTAGACCAGCCCCCAAGGGTCAGTTCGTACGAAAACCCGGTTTGTCTGCGAGGGAATGCAGTATTCCTAATAACGCGCAATTTAAGCTGGCGGGGTAGTTTAAGGGCCTATTTTCTCAGTAACGAAGTCCGGTATAGGACTCCTAGGACTTGCTATGTGTTTTTTGGTCCCAGAAGGAGGTAACCTGTGAGTTTGGTCGAAATCCGCGACAATTTTTTTTCGACCGAAAATCGCAAAAACGGAAAGGCTATAGCCTTTGCTTTTTTACGATTTTGGGTCGAATTTTTTTTTCTCCCCAAATTTACGGGGGTTGTACAGGGTGACTCTAACGTACCCCTAGACCAAACCCCAATGGTCAGTTCGTCCGAAAACCCGGTTTGTCTGCGAGAAAATGCAGAATTCCTTATAGCGCGCAATGTATTCGGGCGAGGTGGCTTAGGGGCCTATTTTCTCACTAACGAAGTCCCTTATTGGACTCCTAGGACTTGCGATGTGTTTTTTGGTGCCACAAGAAGGTCACCTGTAAGTTTAGTCGAAATCGGAGACAATTTTTCTTCTACCGAAAATCGCAAACACGCAAAGGCTATAGCCTTTGCATTTTTACGATTTTTGGCCTAAAATTAATATTCTCCGAAATAACGGGGGTTGTGCAGGGGGACTCTAACGTACCCCTAGACCAACCCCCAAGGGTCAGTTCGTACGAAAACCCGGTTTGTCTGCGAGGGAATGCAGTATTCCTAATAGCGCGCAATGTGTTCGGGCAAGGTGGCTTAGAGCCTATTTCCTCACAAACGAAGTCCGGTATTGGCCTTCTAGGACTTGCGATGTGTTTTTTGGCCCCAGAAGGAGGTAACCTGTGAATTTGGTCGAAATCCGAGACAATTTTTTTCGACCGAAAATCGCAAAAACGCAAAGGCTATAGCCTTTGCATTTTTACGATTTCGGGCCGAAAATAAATTTCGCTCCAAATAACGGGGGTTGTGCAGGGGCACTGTCTACATGCCCTAGACCAAGCCCCGAAGGTTTCATGTGAGTTTGGTCGAAATCGAAGACAATTTATTTTCGGCCTAAAATCGTAAAAACGCAAAGGCTATAGACTTTGCATTTTTACGATTTCGGGCCGAAAATAAATTTCGCTCCAAATAACGGGGGTTGTGCAGGGGCACTGTCTTCATGCCCTAGACCAAGCCCCGAGGGTTTCATGTGAGTTTGGTCGAAATCGAAGACAGTTTTTTTTCGGCCTAAAATTGCAAAAACGCAAAGGCTATAGCCTTTGCATTTTTACGATTATTGGCCGAAAAAAAATGTTGCTCCAAAGTGACGGGGGTTGTGCAGGGGGACTCTAACGTACCCCTAGACCAACCCCCAAGGGTCAGTTCGTCCGAAAACCCGTTTGTCTGCGAGGAAATGCAAAATTCGCTAATAGCGCGCATTTTCTGGCGTTTTAGGGGCCTATTTTCTCACTAACGAAGGGTATAGGACTCCTAGGACTTGCGATGTGTTTTTGGTCCCAGAAGAGGTAACCTGTGAGTTTGGTCGAATTAGGAGACAATTTTTTTTTTCGGCCGAAAATCGCAAAAACGCAAAGGCTATAGCCTTTTGCATTTTTACGATTTCGGGCCGAAAATAAATGTTGCTCCAAAGTGACTGGGGTTGTGCAGGGGGACTCTAACGTACCCCTAGACCAACCCCCGAGAGTTTGGTCGAATTAGGAGACAATTTCTTTTTCGGCCGAAAATCGTAAAAACGCAAAGGCTATAGCCTTTGCATTTTTACGATTTTCGGCCGGAAATTAATTTGCTCCAAAATGACGGAATTTGTGCAGAAGGGACTCAAACGTACCCCTAGACCAACCCCCAAGGGTCAGTTCGTCCGAAAACCTGGTTTGTCTGCGAGGCAATGCAGTATTCCTGATAGCGCGCAATGTGTGCTGGCGGGGTGGTTTAAGGGCCTATTTTCTCACTAACGAAGTCCGGTATAGGACTCCTAGGACTTGCTTTGTGTTTTTTGGTCCCAGAAGTAGGTAACCTGTGAGTTTGGTCGAAATCGAAGACAGTTTTTTTTCGGCCTAAAATTGCAAAAACGCAAAGGCTATAGCCTTTGCATTTTTACGATTATTGGCCGAAAAAAAATGTTGCTCCAAAGTGACGGGGGTTGTGCAGGGGGACTCTTAACATCCCCTAGACCAACCCCCGAGGGTTCCCTGTGAGTTTGGTTGAAATCGGAGACAATTTATTTTCGGCCGAAAATCGTAAAAACGCAAAGGCTATAGCCTTTGCATTTTTAACGATTTTCGGCCCGAAACGAATTTGCTCTAAAATGACGGGGGTTGTTCAGGGGGACTCCAACGCACCCCTAGACCAACCCCCAAGGGTCAGTTCGTCCGAAAACCTGGTTCGTCTGCGAGGCAATGCATTATTCCTGATAGCGCGAAATGTGTGCTGGCGGGGTGGTTTAAGGGCCTATTTTCTCACTAACGAAGTCCGGTATAGGACTCCTAGGACTTGCTTTGTGTTTTTTGGTCCCAGAAGTAGGTAACCTGTGAGTTTGGTCGAAATCGGAGACAATTTTTTTTCGGGCGAAACTCGCAAAAACGCAAAGGCTATAGCCTTTGCATTTTTACGATTTTCGGCCGACAAAAAACGTTTCTCCAAAGTGACGGGGGTTGTGCAGGGGGACTCTAACGTACCCCTAGACCAACTTCTGAGGGTTGGGTTGGCGAGAAACCGGGATCTACTGCGAAAAATTGCGACGAATCGACGCAGACCGAAGGGCCCATGCGCTTCTCTGGTTCAAAATTTCGCGCGGGGGCAGTGCCTTGCTGCACGCACTGGAGCCGCTTCTCGCCACACGATAGTGCCACTTTTCCTCTCTCTTCTCCTCCCCTCCCCTTCCACCCCTGCCGGCCTCCGGCCAGCCAGCCCAGCCTCCCAGCTGTAGCGATCGTCTGCTCTCCGCTACCATTTGAATTTTCCCGCCTCCGCACGCTCCGGTTCTCATACTCTTCTCATACCTCAAGTTCCCCGGCGCTGCAGTACGTCACGGAACTACTTCCTTGTCTTGTCACCTGGGGACTACTTTTGTGAGCTTCCGCTCCGGTTCCGTTCCGGTCTGGGTCTGATCAGTCGTCTCGCATCTGCTGTCGGGAGGTTTAGGAGTTATCCAATTTTATCTGAGTAATCCTTTAGTTTAAGAAGATATTTTATATAAGAAGATTTTATTGGTATTTCATAAGGATTCTTTTGCACTATGAATTTTGGTGAGTTATCGGAAGTTTTAATTCTGATTGAGAAATAACCTCTTGAGCACATGGCCTAACCTCCTCATTTCGCTCCCGGACTGGTTGACTTTGACGCACCTTGACTGGTGTGTTTCGTTGCGGGCCCACGTGCACGTCGTGATGTTCGGGTAACCTATAGCTTTCATTCTTTTGGTTCCCATGTGTAAAGAAATTTCTTTATTGTAATCGTTCTTACCCTGATTGTCTGGCTTGTCTAAATTAAAACATTCTCGTTAGCCAACGAATTTGCAGCCCGTTTATTGGGCTCCCATTTTACTCCAAGGCCTGCAGGCCAACTTGGACTTGCCTGTGCCTGCCTTCCAATAGGGCTATCCCAAATGAAACAATATGTGTTTCAGTATTTCAGTATAGGACTGTTAATAGGAAAAGATAGGAACAATACATTTTCATTTTGTATCATCTTGCCTTGTTTGAAACATTCTGCATTTTGATTGATGCTATCTTTATTTGTTTCCCAGGATGCTGATTCCTCAGACGGGCCCTCACTACTGAAGACTTTGCCGATCCATGCTGGAATATTTTGGCCTGCTTGTAATCCCTTGTCTGAAGTTGGAGACTTCATTGCAACATGACAGAGCTCAAGGTGTGTATTTCTTTCATTGGTTTATCCTGCGCTCCATTATCCATCACATTTCTGGCAAGTCACTCTCGACTTTTCCTGCCATGCTAATAAGTATTGTTTGTTTCTTCCAGGTTGTCCAGTTGCATTCGTTCAAGTAAACCCTACCCTTGATGCTCCTACTTCACCTCCAAAGAGTTGCTGAGATGTCTTCTCTGGTGTCTGCGTTGCAGTGCTGATGAGCTGTTTTCATCTCTGACGTGTCTGCTGAGCACATGGTGGGTATTATATGTTACAGCCGTGCTCTATTATCCATCAGATTAGTTGCTTTACCCTCTCCTTATTTTTCCTGTCATTCTAATAGTTCTTTCTTATTGTTATCAGGTATTCCTTTACTCCAGTCAGCCAAGTACACCTTGACCCGCATGATGTATTGAAGCTGTTATTTCACTTCATAATCTACGGAGGTGCTTGGATCTCCATCGCAGCTGAAACCTCATCTGCTGCGATCATGCTGTTATTTGAAGGTAAGCAATGTTTAGTGAGAGACCTATTTGATCAGCTCCACTGTGCGTTCTGATGTGTACAAGACTCTGTCAAAACGCATTCTGAACCCGAGTCTCGGCCAGGCCCCCTCCCGGCTCCATCACTAGAGCTGCATTTGGACGTTTTGGAACTACTTCAGAGCGTTGGAAAAATTGTTAACCAAAGTAGAGGCAGATTTTATTTATAACAAATTTTCTGACCTTAGCCTCAATTAAATTAATTTAATTGTTCTAATTTATATGACAATATTTTCATCTGGTTGTGTGATAAACAACTTCAACAATCATAAGCAGTAGTTTGGGTGGAGACCCTAGCGCAATTTGCTACCACTGGCTGTAGGCAGGGGGGAGAAGGTCCCCAGAGTGGCTTACTTTTGGCACGTCCAGACTGAGTCTTGTCAGGGTTCTGTACGCAGCGGAACGCCCAGTGGAGCTGATCAAGTAGGTCTTCGTTAGGTGTTCAGGCATGGATCTTTGAAAGAAATCTGAGAAGTTAAAAAAGACTTGTATATTTTGATTTGCACCCACTTTAAATAATTTTTTGAAGCGTCTTTGCTTATAATTGGCTATTCCTGTGACTAAGACTAATGTCTACACACCTGTTAACTTGAGAAAAGTTGTAACTGGGACAAATATGGCTTACCTTTAATGAAGAGTGGTGCATTTATATTTATACAATTTGCAAATGAGTGCCCAAAGAGAAATCCTGTTCTTTGTCTGCTGAACAGCACATTGTTGCTGCTGCCTCAAAGATCTTTTCCCATTTGGATTCAAAATTCAGATCTTGGAGCTAAATAGCCATTTTGGCAATGTTCATTTCCTGCCTCACCAGTACACTGGACATGCTTTCAAGAATGATTCATTGAATCTTATCCTGTGGAGTAAGGATTTAATACTGTATAGCTCTGATCAGATTATTGAACTTTTTCTCAAAATAAAAGAAATTAGGTTGCTAGTCTCTTTTGGAGAACATTTGTAGTAGTAAAAGCAGTAGTTCATATCGCAATTTGTAATTGAGCACTTGGGGGTTCCATGTCAAGGGAGTTTGCCACTAGCAGACTAACTGTGATTGGTTTGGAAAGACAGACCTTTGACAACAGGAACTGAGTTAATCCGTACATTTCAAGTGCCTTCCTGGCACAGCACCACCCGTTTGGTTGGGCTGCTGTACAAGCTATAGTAAATGAATTATAATATTCAGCAATTTAATATTTTAATTAACTTCTATTAGTATGAGTAGACCTTTCATGACAGTAACTTTGATAAACAATGAATTTTTTGAGCTTGCCTAGTACAGCACCACTCCTGTGGTGAATTTAAATGTCTAGTCTGTTACTTTGATTTTTTTTCATTTTGAAATTCAGTGCCCTGAATTTAAGATCAGACAGTAAGGAATATTTCCCTTTTGCAGAATGGTGAAAAAGCATTGTGTTATTTGTATTTTAAATATCTGTTGAGGGAAGCTTTGACATAAGTTATGAAAGTCTACTCATTCCTTTCATTTGAAAAGTTCACTTGGTATTGCACCACTGTTCTGAATCAGAATATCTCTTAAACTCACCTATGAAGTAGAAGGCAATTGGCTTTCAAAATTAAACTTACTGCCACTTTCCACCTTTGCTGGTTGTGAAATCAATAGAAAATTGCAATATTGCTGCTAGTACTTTGGTCTCCATTAAAATACTAGAAATCATAGTGGGTAAATTTTGACACTAAAATCGTGGAATGTTTTTGAGTTGCTGCCATAGGAACTAAACCAGAGATGCATGACATGTTAAATAAGTTACCTGTATAATGGTGAATAACATCACGCATTTGTTTGATAGTTTAATTGATTTTATTACCATTCATAGAAAATCACTTGCTGCTGTGTTAGTCTGCTCAGAGCTACCAATAACTGAAATCAAACTTATGGTAGTAGTGAATTTTATGTCTGTTTGCCACTTTGGTTTGTGGTAATCATTTTAAATAAAATATTTGAAGTAGACGTAACTTTGGGCTCATTGTAGCTTTACCTTCTTCCAATTGCTGAATATATATTGATAGCTAATTGAAATACCATAGCAAGATGGAAAATTTTGGCATGTTCTCTCTATTGAGGACGGATTGGATATTTTTTTCACATCACGTCTTCCTAAATAAAGTCAACCAAATCGTGAAATAATGATACTCTTTTATTGAACTGCTTCTGATACATATTTGATTTTGCAGGTTACAAGACAAAGTTACGGGGAAAGCAGATCCAAATGTGCAGCCGTTGACGATTCTTCAAAGCAAGCAACCAACTCAAGAAAGGACGACTGTGAAGATTCTTCGAAACTCAAGACGAGGATGTCGGCATGAAGAAATGAACTTACTTTGTATTTGAAATTACTTTGAACTTACTTTTGCTAATGTGAGCAACGATTGCTTCATGTGGAGGAGAGATCAGTCACAGTGGAACATGGAATGGCCCGAGGTCCTGGTACGCATTTCTCGGGCTCCTTTAGTGACATGTTATTGAAGGTTCACCAGGCCACTGCTTGCTCTCGGGTCCTGTGTTTCATCTCGTCGGCTGTGATTGAGTTCATATGAAGTGATTGTTGCGTAGAGTCAGTTTATGAGGGGTTTTAATTAAACTCCTCTTGACAGTTAATTTGACTAGTTTTTTCCAGATGGAACTTTGTTTGACCCCCCCAGAAATTTTACTTGGGCCGCATCACATAGGGATCTCGAGATAGCCTAAAAAAGGGCCTTTTTTTGCAGGCCTCCCATTGGCCAGCTGCTATTGCTTCTTTTTGTTCTTCTTCCAATAAAGCTTGTTTTTTTTTATTCAACTGTTTGTTTGTTTGTTTATTTTTTTGTTGCCGATGTTCCACTCCACTGCTCCAAGTCCCAACTCGGCTGCTGCGCCTTTGAAGGCGCAACAGCCGAGTCAGGACTTGGAGCAGTGGAACATCGGCAACAAACAATTTTTTTCCCCTGCTTGGTTGTTGGCTTTGGCCTTCCTTGGCCGAGCGGCTCACTGGTGGAAACCAATGAGCTGCTCGAGCAAGGAAAGCCAAAGCCAACAACCAAGGAGGGGGAAAAAAAAAAGTACAAGTGCTGAAAAGTAAACAAAGCATGAATGTAAACAACAACAAAGAGCAGAAGACACAGTATGACAAAGTGAGAGGAACACTGAGCCGGCCAAATACTAAGTCCCAAAAAAAGAGAAGAAGAAATTGGCCATTGCAGAGCAGCACAAATGTCAACAAAATTGTAAACAAGTGTAAACAAAATTGTAAACAAAGCACTGTGTTCCTCTAAATTTCTCATACATTCAGAGAGAAGGAAGGCAGAGCAAGGCGAGGCATAGGACCCGCTGGGATTCGAACCCAGCAGTGAGACAAGTCCCACTCCAGGAGGCCGTATTATACCAAAGCCAGAGGGGAAAACAGCAGAGCACAGAGCAGTAAAAAGTATCCATTCAAAAGTTGAAATTCTAAAGCAAAGAGAGAGGAATCCCCTCTCATTTGCCCCCTCTCACCAACACATTGACCTTCAGGAGTCTGGCCTGGGTCAACATGCCAGCAAGAGGGGCAACTACAACAAGTTTAAAGCAAGCAAAAATTTACATTTCAAAGGTACAAGAGCAAGACACCCACTCCTCACACCCTGACCATGAGGAGTCTGGCCGAGGTCAAAGTGCGAGGAAGCAAGCAAAAATTTAGATTTGAAAGGTTACCACTAAAATGCCTACTCCTCACACCCTGACCTTTAGGAGTCTGGCCGAGGTCAAAGTGAGAGGAAGCAGGCTGGCCAAATGGCGCAAAACAAAGCATTCAATGGATACTTTTTGCAATAGAGCAAGTAAAGAACAGCAGACACAGGGGCAACAGGGCAACACTCATATATCAGTAAGCAAAAGCCGTCACTCATCTCTGTTCTCCACAAAACAAGATTTACTACTTTAAAAGCCTCTATCCGAATTATTAAATTCATCCAGTATGTGACTAGTTGGCAAGATACGACCCTTAAATAAGATGGATGGAAAAGTGAACAAGTATTATTTTTAAAAAGCCAAATACCTTAGAAAGGTAATTGCACATCGATAAAATGCTGATGATATCTCTCATGGATATCAGTTGGCAAGATACCAACCATAAACACGATCAATAAGTGAACAACTAGTGTTTAGACAATTGACAAACAAATTCTGGATAAAGACGAGTGACGGGCCATGCACTTTTAACAATATTGCATTTAAAACAAATAAATCTACACAAGACTATTGTATTATTAAGTTTGTTTGAAAACTAGAAGGCGTTTTGAGAATGAACATGACTTACTCCAAATGATAAATATCTAAACAATACTTTCAGTTCTTGAAAAAGAAAAGATCTCATTTACATTTAATTATTCTCACTACGAAGATGCAATATTGTTCAAAGAAGAAGAATCATCATGAGCACAGAACTGCGATTTCAAGTGGAAGGATACCCACTAATGCAACAAGCCCTACTGACTCAGCCAAGAGTCCTAGCTTCCCTATTTTCCCCCCAATGTTAACTTATACAAAACCCTTTGATTTTGAAATGAACACGCAAGTGTGCCTGATAGAAAATGCTACTACTGTTGTAGGCTGTCTGTCGCCTAATCGGAATCCATCTGGTCCAAGATTTCCTCACAGAGAGTACTAAGGACACCCCCACTTTCACATTCAAACAAGAACGCAACGTAAAATAAATTTCCGATTCACACTAATGCCCAAATTAAGAGCTTCATGGATGAACCTCAGCCTAACCATGGGTGTAACCATGAGGTAACCTAACCTTCATAGCTAACCTCCCTTGGGCACTACATAATGTGCTACAAGAAAATTACAGCCTTTCAAGGAAAAAACGACATTCCGCTAATAAGAATATCATTGAAAAGTTACAACCAATGCTGATGGTTAATTCTAATCTTACGGTAGGCACTCAGCAGAAAGAGGAACCATTACAGGAGCGAGGATGTTCAGTTTATCCTCACCGAAACAATAAAATATGTGATAATTAAATATAAAAGTATCACACTCCTCCCAATTATTGATTAATTAACGAATATTACGTTTAAAACAAATAATATCACAATTACACTTACGAAACTCTGCCGCACACGCCGCACACCGGCGTCCGCCATGATCCCTCCGAAAACAACAAACACCTCCGGCTTCCGGCTCCGGCTGCAGAAACTGACGTCACTCGCCCGCCAGGTTTAGTGCCATTCAAAATACGATTCAGAAGGAATACTGCATTTCCTCGCAGACAAACCGGGTTTTCGGACGAACTGACCCTTGGGGGTTGGTCTAGGGGTACGTTAGAGTCCCCCTGTACAACCCCCCTCATTTTGGAGAGAAGTAAAAATTCGACCCAATATCGTAAAAATGCAAAGGCTATAGCCTTTGCGTTTTTGCGATTTTCGGTCGGAAAAAAATTGTCTCGGATTTCGACCAAACTCAGAGGTGACCTTCTTCTGGGACCAAAAAACACATCGCAAGTCCTAGGAGTCCAATACCGGACTTCGCTAGTGAGAAAATGGCCCCTAAGCCACCTCGCCCGAACACATTGCGCGATATCAGGAATACTGCACGGACAGATTGGTCTTTGAAAATGATAACAGATTGTTTATAAAACAGTAACTTCATAATTTATTTACTTTGTAGAGAGACTTAAGCCTTTACAAATATAAAAAAAATGCTTCAAATGTGGCAGCCTTGAAACACTCAGAGCCTACTTTCTCTAAAAGAGAAACTACATGATATGGTTATTTACATCTACACTCCGTACAAAATTGACATTACAGACAAATATTGAAATATCAGATGATAAAGGGACTAGAGTGAAATAGCTCCAAGTAGCTCCACATAATTAGCACATTCACATTACCTCTCAAACTTTTAATGCAAATCACAAAACAGATTTTGGAGATAAAGTGGGGAGGGACTACAAGGGAAGTACAGAATATTAAATTTAGAAACCCATGATGTTTTGTATGCATCTCTATCCGACGCTTAAAATTGAGTATGAGCTGCGAATTTTAAATACCGGTACTTTGATGGTTTCATTTCAAACTATGATCTCTCGGGAGAGTATTATTTACATATTTAGCCACGGCTATGATAAATAAAAATTGAAATTGCTTGAATTTACAATTTACAATGAAATGAACAAGAAAACAGAAAAATAGGATTGTGGTAATTGGCACCATACTTCTTTGAAAAATATAATTTTAAAGAAGTATTACAACAGAAGTACTTTTGCAATGAAGACATTTTCTTAAGTTAAATAATACTTATTTGCTGCCAAGAATGCTCATATTAAGAGAAAATTTGAATGGAACAGTGAGAGAACTATGACATTAATATACTTGCTGATATAAGTTATGTGAGGCACACAAGATTCTGATGGTTAGGTCCAGGTCTAAAAAAAAAAAAAAACATGTTTGTTATGCTTTGGGAGGTGTTAATGTATAGACTATCTGTTCTGGTGCATAACAGGAGATTTTCTGCTCTCTACTTGTAAGAGAAAGAAGTGCATCATAATCCTCCGCTTCAGCTCACTTTTTGAACCCGCAAGAAAATCTTCTAGAAATGACAATAGAGACTGCCAAGGCAACAGCAATTTTGTAAGTCAGCTCTACATTCGTCTTTGACGCAGATAAAGGGATCAAGACTTCACTAACAGAACCTCAGAGTGTATAACAAATAAACAATATTAGGAGGTACACAAATTTCAAAGTACAAGTCTACTTGATCTGGTGTATCACATTTGAAAATTTACTTACGAAATCATACAATACTTAAAAGATGAGTTCTAAAAAAGGCTCTGCCATATCTCACTATGGCAACAGTTACAAAGGCACACTCCAAAAATATAAATATATGTAATCCAGTAGAGTACTACACTGCATAGTTTTCAAGCATACAAGAAAATAGAATCAAACATGATGCATTCTGGACGCAGCTGACATTACTAACATGAATATGTGATGGAAAGCCAGCAGGACAAAAATATGGCATGCAGCTCACTAAGAGGAAAAACATCTAAAGGAAATATGGCTGTGATACTTCACTGAAGAACACTTTAAAAGGCACTAGGTAGGGTTGCTCAGCAAAGTGACTGTGAGGGTAACACCCAACAGGAGGCTGACACCATCACTTTGATTGTCATACTGTTTAGTTGCTTCTATATCAGTCCAGATGATTTGAAAAAATTGTGACATTCACCATTTACGATTATGCAATAGTGGCTACCAGAGACAATTGAGAGAGGACTCTCAAATCCCCGGAAAGTTTGATGGTATTGTCAAAATTTGCTCACACCTCTGAGTACATTTAATCACATACATTTGTCCTAAACGAGTTCAGTTAAAATCTACAATAAATATGATGCATAAAATAAAAATATAACTTATTACAAAAGAGGAAGATATAAGTTAAAGCTCCTCAAGATACAAAACTCTGAAATTTTTGTCAATCTGTAATTCTGCTTAAAATTTGATTACTCATTTAGCACCTATCCAGAACTGGCAAGATGAAATTAGTTCAGTCACCGAGATTCAAAGTCTACAAATAAATACAAAAGGACAGTAGACACTTAATAGGTTGAATTTGTTACGTGATCTCAAATAATGGCAAGACAAGATACTTTCATGGTGCACATGTAATTCTTTTGCTGAATTTTCAACAGGAAATTGGAAGAAAGCAAATTCAAAAGTGACTGGCGTAGGTGCACACAAGCCATGTAGAAAGACGAAAAACTTAGAACGAAACTTGTTACATGTAAAACATTAAATTTAAACAGTCTCAATACATAAAACTACTCTTACAATGACCACAAATTTTGAAGGATGGGTTAAATTTGATTATCGAAGTCAACACCATAGGAAAAATATTAGCCAACTAAAAAATCTGTATACATAGAGAGTATAACAACAATAACTTTTGTCACAGTTAAAACCAAAGGTATCAATTAAATAAAATGAGGTCAACAGGTAATACAATAGAGAGGTTATAACTAATAAAATATTAAAAAGATATAACAATTTGTTCATTCTAAAGGCAATTACAGTAATTGTATAGAAAATAGGATTATGTTACAGTTTGAATCTTATTATAAGCCCTAGTTGATTAAAAAAATTGACAAATCCATTAAAAGTTTACCTTATGAGATTTTTTTTTCTTTCTGATTGAGGTAACACAATGTTCTTTGCCTGGACAAAATGGCACTTGCACAATCATACAATCATGAACAGCAATATTTGGCACTTTGAGATTCATAGCCACTAAGTCATAAGGGCTTGCATTGATGGTTTGATGAGCAAGAGCAATGGATGAATTTAAAACAGATGATTCGCAAATTAGATTAGAAATCTAAATATTGAGTTGAGAGAGAACTTTTTGAAGCAGCTGAGGACCTTTGTGGGAAGCACCGGAGGTTTGGCGAGGCAGGCATGGCTGCCGCAGTGGCCAATGTCATTGAACAGGCCACATTGGAAGGGTGTGGGTTTGTCTTATATGGCTGTTATCCAAGCGACCAACTCTTGCAGCCAGAAGTAAGTAATTGTCGTCACCTATAGGGGCTTGCCTGAGATATAGACAAGGCATTATAAAATAGTGGGAGAAAAAATATTACTTGAAAGCATGGTTAAATAACTTACTTGCTCCCATATTTGGTTTCTCTAGCTACAGATCGGAGGTATGTACGATGTTCTTGCTCTAAGGTGAATATTGTGTCCTGCAATTGTTTTAAAGTTGTGGAGAAGGAATGCTTCTCCTCTATCATGAAGCTTGAAAGTATGTTATTGTCTCCAGAGGCAACTAAAATAAAAGTATCTCACATTAAGTTACTTGAACATATAACAGAGCTAAGAAATAGAGATGATGAGATAGCTTACCAACTAGGTTCTCTAATCGATCAATATTAGAAATCACAAGTGAATGGATTCGTTGAAGCTCTCTATCTGGATCAAGATTCATCTGAAGTGTGGCATCTACACTAGTTGATACTTCACTACAGCCAGCAGCTGCTTCACTTTGTGCTCTACAACTGATTGATAAAGAAGTGGATTAATTAGACAAGCAAAAACTTGATGTTGAGCAAAAGTCTTGATGCAATTAATTTAAATTGAAGTTTATTTAACAAATATCAAAGACTTCAACTTACCAGAGCCAATGTCCATTGATATAAGCACTTGGATGATAGCTACTTAGCCGATTGGCATTTGTTTGGCATATTTTAGTAAGTATATCAATCCATTCCTTCTCCTCCACACAGTTATTAGCCTATAGCATCAAGATATTGAAAAATTGTTACTAAACAAATTATATGTATGGGTAAGTCAGAAAATCTTTAAAACTCACTGCCACTTCAACAACTTAACAATATCACATGTGTACTGTCATTTTTTTTTCTCATTTTTTTTTTTCATGAAAATAATGCAGATTAAATGAATACCTGAATATAGAGGGCTCTTTCTGGCTGAACTATTTGAAACATATAATTCTTCTTGAAGGAGTCCTCTTGTAGTTTCTCAACTGCTAATATTTGATCCAAAGGGATGCAACAGAGAGGTTCTTTTCCTGTGTATTTCAATTTATAAAATAGTATTATTACACTTGACAAACAAGTTACTAAAAAGATGGGTAAATAGGAATCGTACCCTTATTTTTGGAATAAGTGAGATCTTGGGTAGTTAATCTAAAATATCTCTGCTTGAAATTTTTACGGCCAAACCTTTTCCGGCCCTGAGCTCTTTTAATCATGACACTGCAAAATAAAAATAATTTTATTGTAATTCTTGGACATTTACAAGGGGAGGGAGTTCAAAAGATTTTTATCTTATGACATTCAGGTTGTACAATGGAGTGAAACCTAAACACATACCTTCGATGCCTTCATATAGGCAGCGAAAACACAAAAGTATATGAATAATTAACAAAGATGCTTATATAGGCAATTGAATTGATTGACATTGACATGAATGTAATGTATTACACCAATAATTAAACTTACCCTTCTTTAAGCACCACAGGAGAATCAAGATTTCTTTGAGTTGGATTAGAAGTGGCAGATATTATTTCCAAAAACTAAAAGAAAACAAGTGGTTAGCTTTGCATGCACACAAATGAATATGAACTGCTAACTTATAAGATACATAATGTAAACACTGTACCTGTCTGACAGCAAGAACACGGCTCTCAGTGTAAACACTGTCAAAAACACAAGCCATGTACTCTTCCTTGTACTCTTTTTTGTATTCCCTTTGAAGAGATGTTGAGCTTACAAGATTACCAAGACTCTGGATTGTCTTGGAAATCAAAGTCAAGGTCCGTTTGGTTTGGCTATCCTGGAAATGGAACAGGTTGTTTACATTTAGGACATCACTCAGAATTAAGGAGGATGAGGAGGGACCAGTGAATAACATCATGACCATGCACCAGACTTACAATTTGTTCAGTGGTGAGGTCAAACAGCTTTGGTCCAAGTATAGCTGGTGCAAAGAATCGAAGAAATATAAAGCCTGATATGACTGAGTACCTTACTTCTTTGTTTTCTGAAGAATTGCAAAAAAGAATACAACAAAGATTATACATAAATCTTAAACATTGTATAAAACAAGAAAACAGAAAGATGTACTTGCCAGGAAAGTAAGTGGTGGCAAGTTCCTTCAAATTGTGGAATAACTGGCACATTAAAGTTGGACACCGAATAGCTGAATTAGTGATTGCAGTAAATATTTTTTCTACATAGTCCTAAAAAAGGAATACAGATCCAATCCATAAGTAAACATGGAGTGTTTCAGACAAAGGTATGATGAAACATGAAACCTGAGAGATAGATTGAAACAATTGCAGAGCAAGCAAGATTCTTACTTTCAAATTAAGCAGATTTGATTGTATTTGGCTAGGATCTTCCACTCTACTTGGGTCGATTTCACAAGGTTTGTGCTCTTGAAACACCAAATCCAAAGTTGGGCGAAGTGTGTTATGCAGGTAATGTAAACCAACCAGTTTCATTGCCTCATCCATCATTTTAGAAACAAGGGTATTTCCTCTAAAGATGGTATTGGGGTCCCTGTCAAATCCGGCCAATTCCATATACAGTGTTTTGTTAAAAGCATGCTGGGAATCAAAGAATCAAAAGAGACAATTGGGTGAAAATGCACCAACACTTACGTCACTTTAGAAATTTCCCAGCGTGCCAGGTTGTTGATAATAGGAGCAAGTTGACCATGATGAAGGAATAATCTGACCAAAGGTTGTGCAGTATCCTCTTTACTGGGGATTATTGCACCAAGAATATAAGCAGCACTAGATGTGACAGGCTATAAACAAAACATTCAGTAAAAATAATTTATTGTTATATAATAATTTAAATTGTTTTCCAGTTGCTTACCTCTGCATTAACACTTTGCAGAAGAAGTTCCCGAAGACCATTGTAAACATGACTAGAAAACACATGATCAGCAGTGTACTGAATATTCAGTCGTAGAGAACCCAAAGAACTGGAGTGTCCACGAGCAGATGCTGGGCTATTTAGTTGCTTAGAAGTTGGTCGGTGAGAAAGTGATCGAGGTTGTAAAAAGTACCTAGAGTAAGTAAGTAAGTAAGAGGAAAAAAAATGGGTAAATAGATAGATACATCTAAATGATATCTGGTACACATGTATGATTAACTGATTTACCAAGCATTAGTTGCAGCATGGTTCTGTTGCTGCACACCTCCAAGTGAAATTCGGACTTCTCCTAGAAATATTTTCTCTGACATACCGGCGGAGTCATGCCACAAGGAAATGACCAGCTCATTCCAATCAACATCAGCACAGGCATCAGACACACGGTATTGCCATTCCCTGTCATGATTTTGACCTCGCACAGAAGGTAGCTGTTAAGAAAAAAAATTAAATTACAGTAAACATTTAAAAATAATAATTAAGAAACCTATTCAATATGATTAAATTACCTCAAAAATGAATGTTTCATCAAAATGAGGAGAGCTTGTTTTCTTTTTAACCTTTGCTTTTTTAGTTTCTTGTTTTCCATTGGAGTATTTCACTGTTACAGTTGCAAATGGATCACAAGCACCATTCTTCAATGTCAATTCGTTGCATTCAATCAACCTGTAACGAGAGCAAAATCAGTAAAGGAAAGCAGTCTAAATGCCAATTTAGAATAAATTGAGTCTGCTCACCTAACAGTGAGTCTAGAATTATGATGCTCCAAATGACTGTTTGCTTTGACAACAGCCTCAAACTTCACATCGATATGTGCTTTTCCCTGTAAAATCATTACAATTGACATATGTTTCTAGAGGAAATGGGATTTCAAGATTTTTGTAACGTCACAAACCTGAACTTCACTATCTGCATCCACGGGCAAGATAGGAAACCAGTGATCTTTGCTATGATATGAGTGAAGCTCTTCTCGCTTAACTGCAACTTTTCCAATCACTTTATCTTGTTTTAGATGGCGATCTCTGTCATAAATATATACAGAAAGATAACGAAATCTCCGAGGAACTTCAAACTGGAAGTCTTCTGAGAAGAATGGACTGCAAAGCAAATTTATGTTTTAGTTTTTAACTCATAAATATCAAGGATAATCATAATCAAGGCTTCACGATACATACCTTAATGTTTTCTCAATGGTTTCTGTCCGAAAAATTTCTTCTTGGTCAAGTGACAGTGCACAATAAACATCTCTTTGATTGATTGACCCATGACTGCGGCTAGGTAAATTTTTAGCTTCACCTAAGATTTAAAAATTTGAGTGTCATCATCACAGTGCATTTAAGGTCAAAATTAAAACAACTAGTAGAAACATTAACATTGGGTTATTCACTTCACTCTCATTTGATACAAACACTGAAGAGTATGGAAAACAATTCAATTACAAAGGGTAAAAAATAGTGGCTTACTAGACAACATCTTGTAACAGTTATCTTATAAATAAATCCCTTCAGAAATTCACAAAAAGTACAAAAATGAATAATAAAATATTTGGGAGTCAATGCATTCAAATGTGTAAAGTGAAAAATTCTCAACAAACAGAACAATGACAGACTAACAAAAGCCTTAAGAGATAAATTCTAAGTGCGCTGGGATGTTAAAAAGAAGTGCGATGACAAATCAATCGCTGCTACCTAGTCCATGTAGGCAACCATTCAAATATTGGTAAGATTTTCCGTAGTAATATCTACAAGAAACATAACCTTTATTAACCCCGACGAGCAACTGAAATCTGTGAAAACGCTAGGGGCCGCAACAAGTAACATCGGCTATTAATTTATTAATACTGGTTGAGCGGTTAAACAAGACACACATAGAAAAAAAAGGGACACGTGCATCAAATAATTCTAAAGAAGGATTCGAGGGGACAACAACACAAACAAAGATCTTCAAGTCCAAACAAGCTTGGATATCACACCACCTGTTCCATAAAAATGTCAGGAGGCGCTTCTTTCACAACACGATTTCGCGTCACTGGGGACGTTAAGGTGACTAAAATTTAGCTCGTTGCTACAACAACTCATTCAGAGACAGAAGCAAGAAGAAATGTGACAAGTTAGAAGCGTGAACATACCTATTTTGATTTTCAAACGTTCCACTACACGAACTTTCCCCTTCACGTCCGCCATGATGCTTACTCCATTTGTGACAAAAGAAGAACAGTTGAATGAAAAAAGACCAAGTACTCCTGACTAAGGAAGTCAAGGCCTATCCTTAATCTGACAACTTCGTCGCTGAAAAATGTATTTATCTATAGATCTATTTTCGACACACTTTATTAACATACGTGTACTGCCAAATATTCTTTTAAGAGCCGAAGGATTTTTAACATTTGATTTACCTAATCTAAGAAGTTGTTTGTCTGCTTAGAGTATGACTCCATTCATGGCTGTTCGTGTTGTACTAGAAAATCATGAATGAGAGGAATGATCTCATCGATCCGTTTCACACCTTGGTCTTGTAATGAATGGTAGCGTAAAACAGGGGGGTTACTGGCCTTAAGCACCCAGGACCCGAAAATGGTGACATGCCGAGCTATTTGCAAAGGGAATCAGGAAGAAATAAAAATAGTGTGAATAATATGCAGAATGTACTTTTCTATTTTCTTGAACTCTTAGAGAGAGAGAATCAAGAAACCATCCTGCTGATTGCTTGTCACAGTTGACAATGGAAAAATGTGGAGAAATGTCATTGGGTTTGCGTTCGGTGAAATAGAAAATGAACGGGAAGGGGGCAGGAGGATTTCGCGTCACTTATCTAGCGTCGTCGATGTCGTCTGTTCGTACATAATCTCCCGCGCAGTGTAAAATGGGATGAGTATGTACTGGTTTCTGGTGACGCATAAACCTGAGGTCACCTCAAACGATGGCACCAGCTTAGGGCGCGATTACAGCACGAAAGGCCGCCAACAAGGGTGTGAAAAAACAAAACAAAAAAATAAAAAATAAAAAAAAATTATGAAATAATATGAAAAAAAAATTTTTAATCAAAAGATTTTATTAGATATTTAACGATACTTTCAATATCATTTCTTACGTCATTTCTCTCTTATATGACTTAAGTTTATCATGGTCATAAATTGAATGGATTTTGTGATACATAAATTGGAAGAAAAAGAGCAAGTTATCATAGTCTCCACTATATTTTCCTTTCCACTGCTCTGGTCCACAAAGATTGATTCCAGGCTCATCTTCGGAATCAGAACGAATCCCACGACACAGGGCCAAATTTTTAACAAATTTGGAGGGCTGCTTGTCTGGTTGAACGGGCTTTACTTTGTTATCACTCTTATTGTCATTTATCTTGGAATTTCCGGCAGATAAGTGGTCCTCCACTTGCATAATGTTAACAGAGACATCGCTTGTTGTCATGTCTGTTGGCAGGCTGATAGGTGTCAAGTCTTCAAAGGTATCATTAGGTTTTAGTAGCTCTAAACTTTCAAGCTCATTATTCAGTCCTAATTCACATGTAAGGTGTAACTCAACAAGAAATTGATGGACAGCTTCAATCGTAGCAAGGAACCAACGTGGACTGCCATGTTGATGCCTCCAAAATTGAGATATGCGTGACTGAATCACCACACAGGGAATTTCTAAAATTCAGGAGAAAGAGCAAAATCTCTCACTCATCAAAATAAAGATTGATTATTACAAAATGCAAAGGTAAAAGAAAGGCATACTACCTCGAAGTCTTTGATCCTTATAAATTCCCCTGCTTTGATTCCATGTGCTATCTATAAAGACAGCTCGACTTATAGGTAGTTTAGATGTTATGTGTACACGCTTTGCTTCAGGCTCAGAGCAATCATCATCTTTCGTGTTTGAACTAAACACAGAAATAAGGACAAATTATACAAATATTCAAATAAAGTACCAAATATATCAATAAAAAACTTACCCAACTTTTTTTGATGCATTGTCAATATACTCCTTAATTGAAAGGGCATTTTTCCCAGGGAATATCAGTACCACCTTAAAATAAATTAAAAAAAGGTTTAACAACTCAAAATTTAGCCGATTTGAATAAATATGGGACAAGACAAACATTTTCCTCTGAAGAGTAGTCTGGTATGCATGGGTATGTGTAGATGGAGACATCATCAGGGGCTATGACAGCCGCATGAGCTGCTGTGCTTTTACCATCAATCTCACTTGCATGCTTAATAATGTCAATCTTCAAAGGCAACTGAGAAAAAATAGTGAGACCAAGGGAAAGAAACATCCAAAATTAATTTAGCGTCAATGAGCAGCTTATTCTTTACTACCGAAACTATGACTTCAAAACTAACCTTGACTTTTGGTGTGTGTTTTTCAAGTTCTGGTATAGGGATATAGCAGGTGTAGCAGAAATATTTTCTTGACTTTTTGCATTTGGGGCAAGTGGCTCGACCCTCAAGCTTATTTAATATTGACCACTCTTTAATTTTCATTCCCTCAAATGGATTTGAATCTAGATGGTTAGCCATATTGAGGATCTAAACAAATAACAGAGTACGAGGAGTATACTCGAACCTTAATAGTTAGGAGTCAAAAAATAAAATCTTAAATAAAGAAAGCAAATATTAAAACAGGGTTCTTCTCCATGTGAAATTTTAGGTTCTGGTCGGCCTAGCTCTGGTAAACAAAACGAGAGTGTTGTTGCCACCCCGCCCATTCCAGATCTTGTATTATACAAACTATGTTGAGCTCTTGCGTGCCGATAATTTCAATAAAATAAATTTATGTTGCAAACACTTCAGTACAAATTGTTACTTTGGGATTTTGGACCATCTACACTTTACCTGATCTACTGAAATACGAGTCGAAAATTATCTTACAATTATTCACAGGTAGAAGTTCAAATAATTAGTGCTCTTCATTTCGCTGATGTGGCAGACGACTCTAGGTCTGGAACGGCGCTGAGGTGATCGTTAGCTAGAAATTTGTTTTCATTTGCTTTGTTGAAAGGTACGTTGAACTTGGTTGCGAAATGTCAAGAATGTATTTTTCCTTCTTTTCAAAAGTCTACAGAAATGTACGAAACGAGCCGTGTATCCAACAGTTTGATTATATTAAGAGCTTTCTTGACAATAATGCCAGCTGTCAGTTTTGTTTACCCATGCATTCAGTATTTAGGGATTTTATCCTAAAAAGAAAAGAAATGTGTATATCATATTGATTTAATTTTTTTTAAATTTTTTTAGGCGCTCCACAAAATGCGTCAGCTGAAGGGAAAAGTTAAGGAGACTAACAAACAGAAGAAGGAACGCAAGAAGGAGTTTATCGAAAACAAACAGAGAGTCTTCACTATTGTTTTACCGACCATTGGTGTGCTCTTTGTTCTAATGGTCCTGTATGTGTACTTCAAGGCAAGTCGCCCCAAAGCTAGTGTGGAATTCTAAGTCCTAATCTGGAATCTTGTTTTTGGTGAAAGTTGGAAAGATTTGAGTCAGTTTGTCTTATGCATTGGCAGTGTTTTCAAACAATTTCTGTGTAATGTAAGAAAACCGACAGTATTCTTTTAAAAAAATTATGTGTGATAAATTTAGGTTTTGATCTCTTAAAGTGGAAACTTGAAACTCTCCTGAATTGAACTATTAAGACTGCTCTTTCTCTTCCAATGTGCTGCGTCTTATTTTTGGCTATGCTTTATTTTTATCATGGTTTAGCAGCTTAGGAATAAGCTTCATATTGTTTGGAAGGTTGGCAGTTTTAACATATTGCCCTACAAGACTTTTGCAAAGCTTCACTACTATTTATATTGTTGTTAGATATATTGCAGACGTGTTATTTGCTACCATGCATCTCCAATAAAATGTTATTTTCATAATTTGCCTTTCTTTTAATTCATATTTCTTGTTCAACTAATGCAGCTCAATATTGGCTGTTTTGCTTATCCAGCCAAGGTACGATGTGATCCTTGTGAAGACTGGGGGCCTAAAGTTCCCACATGCTCTAGCATCGTTGGATGCAATGCCAATCAGTGTTGCTTTGCCATCCCACTCAGTGATGGCAACTGGGTTGCCAGCGTCACCCTGTTACAGGAAAAAAGAAACGCGAAAATGTCAGGATTGAAGTTGCCGATCGGAATCTCTTACTTTAAGACTCCTTGGACTTCCCTCCAGGACTGGACGGAGGCCCCAGTCGCCCCAGTACTCACCAGACAAGTCCCCTTCTTCCAAAAAGTGCCTCCAAGGCACAGACTGCTATCCCGAACGTTCTTTGAACCATAGAACAGCTTGCACCAGAAGTTCGGCTGCACTCGAGAGTCGAACCAGCGCAGAACCCAGTTTCCAAGTTTCTTGTCATCTGAGAAATGGGCAGTAAGTAGTTACAGCGGCTCTTTCCCGATTTCGTCGCGGCAACTAACTCTAGGATTTCTTGTTACCTTTG
This sequence comes from Frankliniella intonsa, assembly GCA_033675135.1. Taxonomy (NCBI): domain Eukaryota; kingdom Metazoa; phylum Arthropoda; class Insecta; order Thysanoptera; family Thripidae; genus Frankliniella; species Frankliniella intonsa. Next base: position 1,450,150 of record CM066259.1, read on the forward strand.
CTAGTGAAGCCCCATCCAGAGACTGAGCCCTTCCACAGCCAGAAGCTGTCCTTGGCCTGTTTCAGAGATGGCAGCCGGATGGGAGCGACGAACTCTAGGGAAGGCAGTGAAGGAACGTGAACAACATGGAGGGAAGTCGACCCGGTGTTGCGGGTCTGCCTACACACCCGACCGTAAGGCGCCGTTGCCCCCGGGGTGTAGGCAGCCCCGCAATACTCAAGGGTTCACACGAGACAAGCATCTCAGCTTTTACCGTCCTCCTGAACGGCGACCGCCAGCTTGATGAGGGCGATGTCGTTCTCCCCGGTCTCCGCGTTGTACCCTTCATGGACGCTCCTGCTCTGGATCGAGTAAGAGATTCGGGTCTCCTCGGTGGAGACGGTCAGGTCGAACGCGCCGAACGTCACCTCGTAGTCGTCCCTACACACGAGATACGCCCTCGTCAACCCTGCCGCCGCCAGAGTGCTGCCCGAGAAGTAGGCAATGAGTAGCCCAAACACAGTGGAGTACAGCGGACTGCATCTGCCTACTAGGCAACACTCTAGCACAGGTGCGTGTATGTTGCCAAGTAGGCAGGCGCAGATGCAGCCCGCTTTACTCCACTGTGTTTGGGCTACTTATTGCCTACTTTTCTGGCAGCAATGGCCGCATGGCCGCCGCCTGCCGGGGTGTAGTGTCAACACAGCGTTTGTACCGGGTGTTTCTTTGAATGCGTAACAGTGTTGCGGGTTTGCCTATTCCACTCGCCCGTAAGGCGCCATGGCCCCTGGAGCGCCTGGAGAGCATGCAATCCCGCAACACTGTTACGCATTCGAAGAAACACCCGGTACGCGTGTGCCAGGCTGAGGCTGACCCGATGCCAAGGTGCTCACCCCTGGTCGGCCTCGGCCAGGCAGGAGGCCGCGGTGACGACCCAGTTGGGCTCGATGAGGGCGCCGGCGCACAGGGACTGATCGTCCGGGACGCCCGCGGCCGCGTCCACGCGGCGCACCAGGGCCTGGTACGGGAACTGCCCCGGCAGGGCCATCTTGCCTCCAGAGATCTGGAGGCTGATGTCGGCCGCCGGAGCGCCGTGCACCAGCAGGGCGAACAGCAGCGCGCAGGGGACCTTCATCGCGTCGAGGGCGAGCGGGACTGGTGCTGGTACTGCAGCGGGTACTGCAGGAGACTCGTGCGACCAATCTTATCAGCTCGGACCACTTGTCGTGAGGGGACGATCACTGGTTTCTGTTTAATTAAAATTTAAGTGTGTTGTCGCGAATCGATAGGGCGATCGAATTGGCGAGTAGGCGGTGGCCAAGGGGGAAACAACTCTTCAATTTTTGTACACCTAGTAATTCAGAAAAATTCAGAGACATTAAAAAAAATCAGAAAAATTCAGAAAATTTCACAAAAATTCGGAAAAATTCACGACATTTGTACACCAAAATCCAGAGTTGTTTCCCCCTCGGCGGTGGCTCACACGCAGCCGGTGTGGTGGGCTTTGGGAAGAGCGTACAGGATTCTTTCCCTTTCTTTCGCCCGGAGGGGGAAAATACACCTACAGGATTAACAGCCATATGACGTTTATTCATTTTGACCTTATAGGTGCTGGACACTTGGCACTTATAAAACTGTAAAAGTGATCAAAGTTGCTCTTATCTTGCCATACAAAAAAAAGGGGGCATTGCCTGAGCCTTCAGGAACAAGACAAGAGCAATTGATTACAAATATTGAAATAAAAACCAAGTTACAGAGGATTAATTGTAAAATGAAACAAGCTAAAACAATTATAAAGTTCCACTTTCTGGTCTATCAGTCGCTTGGTAACGGTAAGATTATAAATTAAGTAAGAAAGTTTAACTTTTGGGAAGTATGTACATTTACATCTCATACATAATATATAATATATATATATATAATTTTTATAAATTTACATTTATACCTATGGCCTTCTCCCTTTGTACAGACATGGCATAACAATTCCAATGGTAAGTTTCTTGAGGTAACACTATTCTGTCAAAAATACAATTCACAAGAATTTTGAAACTGACTTTTATAAATGACTAAAGTGAAAGAGCAAACATAAAATCAAAACATGACTTCTGTTCAAAAATTACACTTAAATGAGCCAGAAGAAGAAAAGGTAATTCTCATGAGAGCAAGGCTCACCCAAAACTTAAGTAAATTGATCAAATTTCAGGATAAAATTTGAAACAAATACCAAGTTTAGAATCAGCCAGACTTACCATTTTCTTTGCAAATCCTACTATTCTCAACAATAAGCGTTTAGGAAAATAAATGCCAATCAATAAAATAAATTAATAGGGAGAAATGAAATCACATGAAGAAATGAAATGAGTCAATATAACACATTCTCTGGTGGGTCCCTTACAATCAACCCCTAATAATTGTTACAGTCACAAGATTTTATGTGTAACAAAAAAAGATCACAACAAAATATGACTTTACATAGTTTAAGGACTAACAACACACACAAATGAAATCAATATTTTCAGCTTTACAAGAAAACATACTCACACCTCACCACAAAGTAAATACATACAAGATACATACATTTTTCTACAGGAAATTTCTATACACAGAAAAAATTCAACAGCAATTTGAAAACAAACTCACCTTCAAATCTGCATTATTGACTAAACAGCATTATGGTGTTAATCAACACATAGAATTTTTTCAACTAAAAGAATGTGTTTGCTGAATGTATTTTCATGCAGTGCCCAGAAACAATTTCAGAGGTCAGCAACTCCTTTCTTCCCTTCAGGCACTAAGTGCTAAAGTTTGGCAACATTTATCTAACCTGAAATATCTCCTGGCAAGCTCTGGAATGGTTCATGAAAATGACAGATAGTGGATGGTTTTACCATTGTATTTTGTATTGTGAGCAGAGGGTCATTTCCATATTAAAATATTTGAGACTTGCCCTGACTATTAGACTGTGTCACAGAAGTTTAACAGTCACAAGACACACAAAATATCTCTGTTGTGTATTTCAAATAAATATGCTACCACAGAAAAAAAATTAAAAGAAGTTCATAGGTAAAACCAGAAATTAAGGGGAAGAGACAAATTGGAACCCTGTGGATGAAAATGGGGTCTCACAGACCCAAACAGTAAACTTCTTCTCAGACAAAATGTTTCACAGCAAAGTGATAGCATAGACTTTGCAGAAAATATTTCAGTCTTGGATGAACAGTCAAAAGGATACTGTGAATTACTAAAATAAATAATTGACTGTTATTGTCCCAACAGTTGCAGAACACACCCACCTGACTTCAATAAAATTGATTTATCAGAAAAAACATTGTTTGCTATGTATTAGACACATTTTCTAAATTGGCAGAATTATCAATATTTTACATAAAATGTTTACTCTGTCTTTGTAGAAATATCTAATCAAATTCTTCCTAACTTAAACATTTCATTTAAAAATAAGAGTAACAGTCTTCTGACAATATCATGGCAGCTTTGAGCTTCCTAGGTCCATTGCAATCTCATCACTATACAAATTACTTAAATAATTACATCTAACTACCAAAAATATACAACTAAAAATGAAGAATGAATCACAGCTTTTGAGAGAAATCATATGTAGATTGTATAACAAACATCTCTGCTATTTACAATAAGTCAGAGAAATTGCTTCCAACCCAACAAACAAAAATAGGGAATAGATATGAAATAACTGCTCTAGTAATGGACATTTCTTGATGGCCACTTCCTCCAGCAGTAGTGTTGGATCTTGTTGCCACAACCCCATCATCGAGAGCATTTGTTTCTAAACCACTTGAAGGATGCAAATGATTATCTTCAGTGTTGTGGGTGGGATATGATTGCTGATGGACGTCCTCTACCACAGTTCCTTTCTCAGCAGGTGAAGCATTTCCATTTAATTCAGGAACAGAACCAAAGTTCAAGTCGTCATGATTGTGAGGTGGCGCAGAGCCAGACCCCTCATGTCTCACATCATCATCTTCACTACCCATGCCATCACCTGACCCACTACCAGACCCATTCAAGCTTTCATCTGAAAGAAATCAAAAGATAAGTAAGTAAAAACAAAAAAGAAAAAAAACAAAAAAAATCCTTGTGGGTCATAATATTAAAGAATAGTTTCACCACTGTAGCTTCTTACCATTTTCATTGTCTAGCCATTGCACATCCCTTCCATTATAAGCAGCATTCAAATTACTAGTGAGGGTGCGGAGGTTGAACAGTTGTTCATTGAGTAATGATGAAGGTTTCTGATCCACAGCAACTTCAGGATTAGAGCGTTGGTTATTCATGCCATTGCCTGTGATCTGGAGTTCATATCTAGCTTTCATTGCTCCATTCCAGCAATTATCATCAGAATCAGGTTTAGAGGATGCTTTGTCATTGCAAATTTGGTATGGTAAATTGGACCAGAAGTTTTGGGTATCCATGATCTGCAATGAGAAAGTAAATGTTAATGCTGCTTCTATAGAAAAATATGCGAGCAAAGGAGTTTAAAATTATTCCTACCTTCTGACGTATGTCTTTGATGATCTTTTCAAGGGTAGGACCTTGAATTTGTCCAGGATCAGCATTAGCATTGGATCCTCGGTAGTTGTCTCGATGAGGTCCAAACTTGAGGCTTTCGAAATTCACCTCTCTGTGGTTTTCACGCTTAGCTCGGTTGTCCCTTCGTTTGCGACTACCTTGCAGAGTTGGTCTTCCACAGCCGCTAAAAACCTGAAAAATAAGGTCAAAAAGTTAATATTTAATTTTCTAAAGATGTAAAGTCTATTCCTAAAGGGTGAAAAAAAGATATAAATACCTTTTCTGACACTTGGGGTCCATCTTCCTGGAAATTCATGATTGCTTCAGAAATTTTGATATCAATTGGTTCAACCACCTTCTGAATATTGAATGGGTTCAGAAGTCTGTCAATTACACGGCCAATTTCCTCTGTAAAAAAGAAATCATTTTAATTCAGTAAACTTTAAAATGTTTCTGGATAATAAGAATCCAGCTTCACATCAGAAACTTACTGATAAACTTGTTCCATTCCACATCCAATTCTGCCTGGTAGGCAAGGCAACCTTTCATTACATTGATACAGTAATTGGAGCAAGCCTTGAGCTCAGGGAGTCCTTGGCATGCAGGACAATAAGTCATTTTCATCACAGCTCTTGCACAGTCTGGGCTAGTGTCAATCTGAAGAAGAAAAAAAAGATTAATAAAATACCTCTTTTAAATTAAGACGATGCAATTTTAATCCAAGTACTTACATTTGCCATTTTAGTAATGATCTCTGAAGCACGACTCAGACTTTGAGAGAATGTTCGAGTGGCTACAAAAGAACGCTTCAACTGGTTGGTGAGCTTGTTGGGCACTTCTCCAAATGGTTTGAGATCCTTCATATGATCACCAACACAGGCCAAATACCTAAATGAAACAAAAGAAAATAAACATGAATAAGAGAATACAAATAAAACTTTAAGCTAAACACTAATCCTGTAAAAACCTAAAACTTACTTGTCGTCAAAATGATACTGCTGGTTCAAGACCGTAAACATCTTCTGGTACAGAGTGTTGAAAAATGTATCCAATGCATCTTCCAAATCAACACCTCCTTTTGCATAGTAGCGTTCCAGCTGGTCAAACAAGTCAGTGAAGACATACGAGTGCTGCTCATAGATCATGCCATACGTCCTTTTAAACATGTCATGAAACTCTCGCTTTGAATTTGCGAGCATTTCATTAAAGTAATCTGCAAAACAGTTACCACAATTAGAAATAAGTTGGAGAAACATACAACAGAAATCAAAAAGAGCTACGACTCCTTAAGGGGAATCTTAGCAAATTTGTATGAGGTAAACAGTTCAAACTCACCGTCAAACTTGTTTGCCCTTGTCTTGAAGAGAGTTGCCATCTTGGCAAGCGCGTCCTTAACAGCCTTGTCGTACTCCAGCTTGCTCTGCTCCTTGAGCTGCACCTCCATCTGCTCGGTACAGCACGTCATGCCCTGGGCGCAGACGCGCAGGTGGGTCCCTGCGACAGACAAAAAAAAATACACATCAGTCAGGTCTGCTTGGGGTGGGAAGATCAGGGGAGGGGAGCGCTATCTCTGTTGGACCGGATGGCCACTACGACTGCAATTTACTTTCTTTCCTCAAGAACTGAATTAAAAAAACTGCTAAGCATTATCAAAAGGATTAAAGGACTTTTTAAAAATAAAATGTAATAAGAAAACACTCTTCTCGGGGAAAAGGAAGATTTGTCTGGGCGGAATGGCTTTGCCCGCTTATCAGGTGGAGCCGCGGGACGGGACGGGACGGGGGAGCGGGGGAGGCCCGAGGTAAAGGGTGCAAAGGGAGGAGAGCGGAGGGGCGGGGAGGGAAGGGGAACTTCATTACCAAATCAGACACCACGGCGTCGCTCACGCGAAAACAAATGACTCCCGTCGCGGTACACTGTCGAGAGCAGCCGAGAGACAGGCTCCAGAAATAAAACGCGCGCCTTTACGGTCCGGTGGCTGTGCGGGGCGGGGCGGGTGGGGCGGGGCGGGGCGGGGCGGGGCGCGTGGGGGCGGGGCGGGGCGCGCGGGGGGGGGGGGGGGGGGGGGGGGGCGGGGCGGGCTGCGCCACAGAGACAGAACAGAGGGGGAGCTTCGTACCACCAGTAGCGACAGGGACCACAGGGACAGGAGAGGACGGGGTGCGGCGGGGCGGGGCGGGGGGGGGGTGGGGCGGGGTGGGGGACAAGGTGTTTATCATGCCCTGGATTTTGCCGTAAATTGGTCGGGGACAGCCCTGCAGCGGGGCCTGGGCTCGGCCGGGCCGGGCCGGGGCCGCCACTACCCCAGCCCAGCTCCCCCACCCTGTCATCAGACATCGAGTTATGACTCCTGGACGTCCCCCCCCCCCCCCCCCGCCCCGCCAGCGCGCGCCAGGGCCTAACCACCGTTCTACCCCCACACCGAGGACACGCTGAAAAAAATGAGAGAGAAAAAAACACCAGACGAAGCAATGAGCGAATCAAGGGGATGCTTGTGGAGAGCAATAGAAACGAGAGGGGGAGAGTCGTGGAAGGCAACGACCTCCACGAGAGAGAGAGAGAGAGGAAGGAGATCTGGCCAGATCTGGCCAGCCGGGGACTTCGGCCCGCGCGATGCCGGGGGTGGCCGGGGGACGGCTGGTGCGGTGCGTCGTCCCCGTCCGCGGAGGTGAAGTGGAGGCGTTCCACGCAACCGCCACGCCCCGCCCCGCCCCGCCCCGCCCCCGCCCCGCCCCGCCCCGCCCCGCCCACTCACATCGCATCCCCCTGCTCACTTCTCAAACAAACTTTACTCCCTCCCCTCTCCACCCCGGCCCGGCCCGCCCCTCCAGCCGCGCGTCGTCCCTCTGGAACTTTTTCCCCCCTTCATTAAATCACAGAAGGCCTTTGCCGCGCAGCTCAGCTGGACGCTCGGGCCCGCCGGCCGGGCCAGGACGGGAAGCAGAGCAGGAAGGCTTGGATTGGATTATTGGCCAGCTCCGCAAAAAAGAAAAAGAGCAAAAGGGAGGAGCAGAGAGTGAGAGAGAAACCGAGAGAGAGAGGGAGACCGAGAGAGTAGAGACCATACATTCGAACAATTATAACTGGTTTCGGGACAACGACGACGCACTGTCTGCCGCGCCTTTTGCAATAATAAGAAAGCAGAGGCCTTTTATTTTATTTCCCAAACACACACACGCACACAAACACACAAGAGATATTAAGCTTCTCAAGCAGACTATTATTAGCCATTCAAGTCGACTCGCGCGACAAAACAAAAAGAGAATTGAGAGAAAAAATGAATAAAAAGAGAAGAGTCTGGTCTGCGAGTATGACTCACTTACGGGCTGCTTTGCATGCAGCAGGTATGGCAGGCATGCAGCCACCCCCGCCCCGCCCCGCCGCGCCCCGCCCCGCCGCGCCCCGCCCCGCCCCGCCGCGCCCCGCCCCGCGGCACAACTTCCGCTCAGCAAAGCTCACCACCGGAACCAAACAAGGAGCCCCTGCCAAGCCCAGCTTACTCGCTTCCGGAAAAGCAAAATAACCGGGACAAGGAGAAAAAGTGCTTCGTACGCGCGCGCGCGCACACACACACACCGGAAGTGTAGCTGCGGGGATCCACTCGGTCACACTGAGAACCCAATAATAAGTATGCGAATGTCGCACACTTCTGGTAAGCGACTTCTCCTGTAGGAATGTCACGCACATGAAGCATTTGGGAAAGAAAATCCACACATCCACAAGTGTGTGACATTGACGCACTTTGGGTCGGACGCGGCGCGGCGTGGCGGAGCGGTCGCTCTGGCCTGGCCCGGCCCGGCCCGGCCCCCCGCCGGCCTTCCCTCGTGCTCGTCCTCAGGCTCGACAAGTTATTCATGATGCTGGTTATTAAGCGCGCGAGTGAGGCGGGCGAGGCGCGGCGCGGCGCGGTCCCTATAGAGGCGGCTAATCAGGGGGGGAATTACCAAACGATCCCGATGGAAACCCGATGGGACTCGATATATAGAGTGGGGAAAGAAGAGGGGGAGAAGGGGGAGGGGGCTGGCGCGCGCGCCATGAGCAGAGGAGGCCTCAGGCCTGCACTTGAGCCCTGTTCATGATAAAGCGATTTGGTACGTCCGGTCGGCTGGGTCCGGCCCGGCAGACGGGAGAGCAGGACACGGGAGGGCTGGGGGGAGGGGAGGAGGAGGGGGAGTTCATGTAGGAATGCAACGCACAGGAAGGAGCAGGGGGAGCGGGCGGGCCGGGGCGCGCGGCAAAGCAAAGTCTCTGACCAGATGTGGCGGGGCGGGGCGGGGCGGGGCGGGGCAGACGCACCGCGCGGAGAGGCGGGGCGAGGCGGGGCGAGGCGGGGCGGGGACACCCAAGTCTTTACACTACTTCCGGACGCGTAAGGCCCCAGCGCCCCGGCGAGGTAGGCCACCCCTGGGCCTGCCCGCGCGGTGTGGCGGTGCGGCGGGGGCGGATACCCGCGGCTTTAGAGGGGCGGCACGGGCACGGCAGGGGCGCAGGCAAAAAAGGAAATGGCAGTGGAGGATGGTTAGGCCCCGGGACCTCGCAGGAAGAGCGAGAGAGACAACAGCAGGACAGCCCAGGAGGGGGAGAGAGACGGGCTGCTGTCACCGTACCGGGACAGGCCAGACCCGGAAGTTGTAAATCACGGGGGCGAAGCCGATGCGGAGGACCATGCGACGCGACGGGGAGGAGCGAGAGAGACACGGGGAGGGAGCGAGAGAGACACGGGGAGGGAGCGAGAGAGACGCGGGGAGCGAGAGAGTCACGAGGAGCGAGAGACACGGGGAGGAGCGAGAGAGACACGGGGAGGGAGCGAGAGAGACGCAGGGAGCGAGAGAGACACGGGGAGCGAGAGAGCCGCGGGGAGCGAGAGAGGCACGAGGAGCGAGAGAGACACGGGGAGCGAGAAAGCAGCGCCCCGTTCAAGAGTTGGAGAGGCTTTGAGAAACAACACATCAGGCCGGGGCGTTGGCAAAACAACGTCACACACACATTTGCGGGCAAAAACGACCGCGACCAGCGAGCAGCCGCCACGCCCCGCCACGCCCCGCCGCACCCCGCCCCTGCCCCTTCCGCGCAAAGTGTGCCAATCAAAACACACGTGCGCTGGAAACCCAAGTGTGTGAATATCCCACACTTACGATTGCGTCCATTTGTTTTATTCGTACACATACGGTTTGCAAAATTTATAGGGGAAAATTCACACGTTGACTCGAGCAAAGTGTACGGATGGCGATTCGCACACCTACAAGTCTGCGACGCATCCGCACCCTCGGGTTTGCAGTACACGGGGCGCGCTGACAGGCACTGACCGCTACTGACTGACAGGACTGACGCGTCGATAAACGCACCAGTCCGTCCGTCCCGTCGACTGACCGTCCGTCCCGGGCTCGGCTGCGGCTGGGGCGTTAAAACATCGTCACACCATTCCATTTTTTTCTCTCCACCTTTTCCTCTCCCCCCTCTCTGTTTACCCAGCGCGGTGCAGCCCGGCGAGACGCGGCGTGGCGGGGCGTGGCGGGGCGTGGCGGGGCGTGGCGGGGCGTGGCGCGGGGTGCAGAGGAGATGAACAACCCTTATTTGTTTGTTTAGCCCTGCCGCCGCCTCTCGAGCCGTCCGCCCGTATGTCTGCCTGTTTTCCCCCTCCCCCCTCTCCCTCCCTCCCTCCCTCCCTCCCTCTCCCTCCCTCTCTCCCTCTCTCTCTCGCACGCGCCCCGCAAAGCCTCCCCAGCCCGGTAGTATTTTTACAAGAGATGGCCCGACACTCCACCACCAGCACAGCCCGCGCGGCCTCCCCCTGTTTGGACCCCAAAAACCCGGCGAGGGGTGGCGGGGGGCGGCGGGGGGTGGCGGGGCGGGGCGGGGTGGAGCGGGGCGGGGTGGAGCGGGGCGTCGCGGGGACGCGCGCCAAGCGGACGTTTCAAAAGACGGCCAAGCGACGATCGCGGACTCAAATAATTACACGCAGGTGTAGGTTTCTTCAAAGAGGCAGGGCGGGCCGGGCAGGGCTTTGACGCAAGTCGGGCGTGTGGCGCTGGAGAGGGAGAGGGAGAGGGAGAGAGCAAGAGAGAGAGAGCGAGTGAGCGAGAGAGAGAGAGCGAGCGAGCGAGAGAGCAAGAGAGAGAGAGCGAGAGAGAGAGCGAGAGAGAGAGCGAGAGAGAGAGCGAGAGAGAGAGGGAGAGAGAGAGAGAGAGAGCGAGAGAGAGAGAGAGCGAGAGAGAGAGCGAGAGAGAGCGAGCGAGCGAGCGAGAGAGAGAGCGAGAGCGAGAGGGACGTGCGCGTGAGAGGATGAGCTTAGCCGCGCCGCGCCGAGGGGTGAGAGCGCGGGAGGGAGACGGCGGGCGACTCAGGTGCGGCAGGGTAGGCTGGTGCCGGTGCCGTGCCCGGGGCCGGGCCAATAACGCACTTGAACGAAGGGATGAGCACGGGGGCGGGGCGGGGCGGGGCGGGGTGGGGGAGAGTGCACCAGTGTTTGTTACCCCGAAGGGGCTATGGGAGGACGAGATGTGAGTTTAGAGGAGGGCGGTGCGGACAAGACATGTCGAACGGGAGCGCCACTCGCGGCGGCAGGCGGGGCACACTGTCAAATTATCAGTCGTCACATTACGACAAATTTAGTGCTAAATTTTACTCTTGAAAGTTTCATCACAATGTTAAACGACAAGTGGCTCATTGCAGTGTGACGAATATTGCATATCATCACTGGAAAAACAAAGGTGCTAAGTCCTACCTTTAAAAGGCACTAACAAAATTTAGTGCCTTTGGAAAGGCACTAAGATTTAGTGCCCTAGGAAAGGCACTAAGATTTAGTGCCCCAGGAAAGGCACTAAATTTCGTTAGTGTAGTGCCTTTTAAAGGTAGGATTTAGCGGATTTAGCAGCTTTAGCTGACCAGCTGCGTATACTCCATACAAATTTAGTGCCCCCAGGAAAGGCACTAAACTTAGCATTTGAACGACTGTTTCATCACAGCTCTTGTGACGAAATATTTATAGTCACATGACAATTCGGTTTAACAGTGCAGGGCGGGGGAAGGGGAGGAGGGGGAGGTTGTAGTGTTCGGGAGTTTCTGCTCGGAGCAAGACCTGCGCTGCTGGATATCGTCAGCTGCTGCGGGGAGGAGGGCGCAGGCGCGTGCGAGAGAGTGAGAGAGAGAGAGAGAGAGAGAGAGAGAGAGAGAGAGAGAGAGAGAGAGAGAGAGAGAGAGAGAGAGAGAGAGAGAGAGAGAGAGAGAGAGAGAGAGAGGGAGAGAGCGAGAGATAGGGAGAGAGAGAGCGAGAGAGAGAGAGAGAGAGAGAGAGAGAGCGATAGTGATAGAGAGAGAGCGAGCGAGAGCGAGCGAGAGAGAGCGACAGGGAGGTGCGCGTGAGGTGCGCCTCCTAGCGCTACGCTACATCACATCACACAGAGTGGAGTGGAGCAGAGCGAAGGAGACGAGCTGAGAGCGACCCGCACGACATTACGCCCCTAATTGGAAGTGTGTCTTGGGGCGGGGCGGGGCGGGGCGGGGCGGGGCGGGGCGGGGCGGGGCGGGGCGGAGGAGCAAAAGCAATAACACAACAAATTAATTCCACGGCGGGGAAAAAGCGTGAGCGCGCACGAGATGGAGAAGAGAGAGAGTAAGGGGAGAGAGAGAGAGAGAGAGAGAGAGAGAGAGAGAGAGAGAGAGAGAGAGAGAGAGAGAGAGAGAGAGAGAGAGAGAGAGAGAGAGAGAGAGAGAGAGAGAAAAGAAGACGCGGCGCGGCAACATCAGATCGGGTGTGTCGTTGACGGTGGGCAGCGGCGCAGCCCGGCCCAGCCGGCCCAGCCTCGGACAGAGTGATAGAAGGAGAGGAAGGATAGAGATCAAGAGAGAGAGATAACCGGGTGCAAGTTGCACGAAGAGAGAGAAAGAGAGAGAGAGAGAGAGAGAGAGAGAAAAGGAAAGGGGGGAAAGGGTGGCGGGAGAGGCGGAGGGCTCACATTCCGATGTCGCACCGAGGCAAAGCAATGGCCGGGCGTGGCGGCGGCGTCGGGCGCAGCGCAGCGCAGGACAGGGCAGGGCGCGGCAGCTCCGTGCCAGAGCAAACGGAGACGGCGGGGCGGGGCGGGGCGGGGCGGGGCGGGGCGGGGCGGAGCGGGTGCGGCCGGCCAGCGGTGGTCCGCTCCCACGGGCATTTATTCCTCTCCCTTCTGCGCTCTCTCTCTCTCTCTCTCTCTCTCTCTCTCTCTCTCTCTCTCTCTCTCTCTCTCTCGCTCTCACTCTCTCTCTCTCGCTCTCACTCTCTCCCCCTCACCCCTCCGTCTCTCTCTCTCTCTCTTTTACTCTGTCTCTCCGTCGGCGCGCTACCCAACCGACCGACCGATCGTTCGCGCGGTGTGTGGCGGGGCGGGGCGGGGCAGGGTGGGGTGGGGCGCGGCTACCACTCAGCTCCAGTCATTCAAGGGTCCGGCCGGCAGACGCGCTTATGGGCGTAGCTCTGATGATGAAGCCCCTTCTGCCGTGGTAGGCTTACCTCATCGCGCCTCGGCTGCCTCCGGATATACTGTCCCGCGCGCACGAGTGCGGGAGGGTTGCCTACCCGCACGGCGCCGTGAGCGCGCACGGGTATGGCAGGCGACGGTAGGCAAGCCCGCCGCGCACCCATGATTGCGGGACGGTATCGGCAAAAACTGACCGGTGCCAAAAGACGCGCGCAAAAAATCCCAACAAATAAGAGAGAGCAATAGAGAGCGAGAGAGCGAACGAGAGAGAGAGTGAGAGAGCGAGGGAGAGAGCAAGAGAGAGAGCGAGAGCGCGAGCGAGAGAGAGAGAGAGAGAGAGAGAGAGAGAGAGAGAGAGAGAGAGAGAGAGAGAGAGAGAGAGAGAGAGAGAGAGAGAGAGAGAGAGAGAGGAGCTGAGAGCGGGTCTCCGGTCGTTCCCAGCGACAGGACAGGCCAGCAGGCGGTGGGTCCAGGCCGCGAGCAGCAGGCTGACTGTCCTGCTGGACCTGCAGGCAGGCAGCCCAGCAGGCCTGCACGCCGGCCGGACCGGACAGCAGGGCCGCCTGCTGCATCTGTATGCAGGAATGTGCACCAGATCGTGACGCTATGGAAACAAAGGCTTGCCCCCGGCCCGGCCCGGCCCGGCCCTGCCCGCCTGCAGGAGCGAGGCCTAAGGGCACAGCCGAGGGGAGGGGCTCTGCCCTGCGCGGCCCTGCGCGGCCCTGCGCGGCCCTGCGCGGCCCTGCGCGGCCCTGCGCGGCCCTGCGCGGCCCTGCGCGGCCCTGCGCGGCCCTGCGCGGCCCGGCCCAGGGGCACCGGCTGTTTAATGACTGGACCAGCATTGTGACCAGCAGACTCACTCGGACACCGATTCGCCAAAGGGCTGGGCTGCGTTACACTTGCAGGCCCAGGACATCCCCTGGCAGGCCAGGCCAGGCCAGGCCGGGCCGGGTTATAGTCTCTACGGCCCCACGCACACTAAAACGCTGACGGTGAATTTCACTGCAAGCTACACTGTAAAAAAAAATGAGATGGAACCGATGACGGAAGCGTTCCGTACTATGATGTGTACGACGAACCCTGAAGCACTGTCTGAAGACCACGGTGTATTTTCACTGCAAGCTTACAGTGATGCACCCTGATTCACCGTAGCTTACAGTGACATTCACCGAAGCGTACGGTGAAAATTAAGCGTAAGGTAGCTCTATAGTGCTGCAGGGTTCACCGTAGCTTACAGTGAACATCACGGCGAGCTTTCATTAGTGCGGTCATAGGGGCCATGGCATAGGAGCTGTGAAAGTTTGTCCATAACGCGACGCATCCATGCAGGTGGCGGTGCAGGTGGCCAGCCGCCGTGGCCCACGGGGCCAACAGATTGCAACCCCGCCCCGCCCCGCCCCGCCCCGCCCCGCCCCGCCACCCCCGCAGGCGGGTCAACGTAAACCCTTTGCATAGAGTTGGAGAGGAGGAGCAGGAACGGCGGTAAAAGAGGAGGAGGCCCGGGGGCAGAGACCGGGAGTAGGATTAGACAGCGCCACCCCCCGCCCCGCCCCGCACAGCGAATTCCTCTCCTGTTCAGCAAGCAAGGGTTGCAGGGCGTGGCGGGGCGTGGCGCTACGGCTGGGGTGGGGCGCCCGAGTGCAGCAGCAGCGACAAAGTTGCATCAGGGCGGCACGGCATCTCGTGCACTCACTGTCAAAAATATGTCTGTAAGTTTACGACTTTTTTCGTAATTTGTGATTTACAAATGGTGGTGTAAATTTACAATTTGATATCGTAACTTTACGACATTTATTCTCAAGGAAAATTTTACCGTAACTCTTACGAATATTTCTCACAGTGACTAAAAAGCAGACGAGTTGCATAGGGCAGTCCGTAAGGTTTGGCCCATCCCTAGCAAAACGTAAAGAAAGAAAAAAAAAAAAAGAGAAACAAATGTTTCAAAGTTTTTAAAAAAAGTAATAATTTTCATTCATTAACGCCGTATTTACTTTTCATTCAAATCTTTTTATTTTTTTATTTTTTAAGATTATTTTTTTTTACGGCGGAACCGCTACGGCAGCGGCGGCGGCGTTCGGCGAAAAAGACTGCCGGGGCGGCAGAAGAGGCAAGGGCGGCCAGAAAGGCGTAAGGCGCTGCTGCCGCGGCTTCCGCACCGCAAACCACATCCGAGCCGCGGCGGGGCGGGGCGGGGCGGGGCGGGGCGGGGGCGCCTCGGGGGAACGCCTCTCACTCGCAGCGCCTCATTCACAACACCGCTGCGCCGCAGGCTGCATCTCCCATCATCATTATGATTCTTATTGGTATTATTATTCCCAGGGCAGCGCACATCTGCCTATAACTCGTCACCTGTCAATAACGGCCCAGCCCGCCACGCCACGCCACGCCACGCCCCTCTGCGACGCTATGAATTACAACGACCCGCCGATCCCGACGACGCGTTTCCGTCTCAGAGTCCACTACATACAGGTGCGCGACTACGACGAACTGTCGAGATACTGCTGGTACACTAGAGAAGATATGAAACCAGATTTTCTTTAACAAGGACTGAGATAAAAAGAATAAGAAGAAAAAACAAACCTTCCCGTTACCGGTAAAGAAAAACCAGGGAGGAAAATTTATAAAACGCTTAAACTAGTCCAGAAAAGAAATGACATTATAATTGCAACAGCTCAAATACCTGCATGTAGCAAGTTATCTAGGTGTCTTATTTAATTTATTTTCGCCATCCGCGCGCGGTAGTGGTGGACGTAACTTTGCGGCGAGGGCGCTGCACTGCACTGCGGTGCAAGCGAGATCAAGTTACGGACCGCGACAATGTAGTTGGCCGGCCTGCCTGGCCGAGCCGGGCCGGGTCAGCGGGGTGAGGCACCGCACCGCACTGTACTGCAACTGCACCGCACGGCCAGTGCTGCCGGCCCAGCTCCTCGAGGCTCCTCTTCGTCCTCGTCCTCGTCATCCTCCTCTCCCCCTTCTCCTCCTCCTCCTCTCCTCCTCCTTCTCTTCGTCCTGTTCGTCCTATTCGTCGTCTTCTTCGTCGTCGTCCTCCTCGTCGTCCTCCTCCTCCTTGTCGTCGTCCTCCTCCTTGTCGTCCTCCTCCTTGTCGTCCTCCTCCTCATCGTCCTCCTCCTCGTCGTCGTCCTCCTCGTCGTCGTCCTCCTCCTCGTCGTCGTCCTCCTCCTCCTCGTCGTCCTCCTCCTCGTCGTCTTCTTCCTCGTCGTCCTCTTCCTCATCGTCCTCCTCCTCGTCGTCCTCCTCCTCCTCCTTCTTGCCATTTAATTAATTGCACAGGTAGCCGTCCGAGACGGCCTGCAGGCGCGGGCACAGGGGAGGGGAAGCCCAATGGCTTCAGCTCATCTAGGCAGGCGGGGCGGGGGCTTTGGCCGGCTTTGCCCCGCTGCGCCGCAGCAGACCAGCGCGCCAGCGGCACCGCGGGCCGCGGCGACATTCAAATGTCAAGCGCCCCCCACCCTACCCCACCTGAGCCTCCACTCCACCTCGCTCCTCCTCCCATGCCCCCCGCGCTCCATCCCCAAAGCGCCATCGGCGCCGCGGAGGAGGAGCGGCGGGAGCAGCAGCAGCGGTACCCGTATGGGATAAACATGAGGACAGACCGAGCAGCCGGCCAGGAGCAGTCGGCCGGACAATAGACCAGATGCGACATCGACTCAGCGCCCTCTCTCTCTCTCTCTCTCTCTCTCTCTCTCTCTCTCTCTCTCTCTCTCTCTCTCTCTCGCTGCCGCTGCTCGTGGGAATCGTTCGCAGCGGCCCACGGGAGGATGGCGGAGAGCGGGAGAGAAAGGGGAGACACGGCCGGAGCGAGCTTCACCGACTGGAAAATATGCGCGACGCGACGCGAGGCTCACCGCCGCCCCTGCTTGTATCGGTCGCGTTGGCGGAACGCCCCGCCCCGCCCCGCCCCGCCCCGCCCCACCTACTCACACTCTCCCGCAGGTTTCTGCTCCATATATCTCCCGCCCGCCGCCGCCTCTTTGACGCGAGGCGGACTCGACACGTAAGAGATATGTTAGAATCCTCACAGCGGAAACCCCAGCCCGTCGTCCATGTCGCACACTTGCATGTGTGTGAATTTCCATGCTTACACTCTAAATGTCTAAGGACAATTATCGTTACTGGCACCGTGCGATTTTGCACGTCACTAGTTTCGATGAAATACTACATATAGTTTTATTTTTGTAGCTAGCTAGTTAGTAAAAGTGTCTTCTTGGTAACATTACTGTATCTGAACTAGAGAGGTGCAAAATCGTGCGGTGCCATTTACAATAATTGTCCTTATAGACATTAAGAGTGTACACTTGGACGAGTAAAACGAGTGACCTTTTCGGAGAGTTTCGTACACTCGAAGGGAAAAGATGACAAATAATGAAAATAATGCTCAGTGTGTGTGTGGGCAGGGCGGGGGCGCAGTGGCGACGTCCACCGCGTAAGTCAAACGGATGAGCGGACCAGGAAGAAGCCCCGAGGGGCCCCGGGCGGGGCGGGGCGGGGCGGGGCCGGCCTACCCTATGGGGCCACCGGAGCCCCCGCGCAGCCCCGCTGGGGTCGCGGGCTGCAAAGCTCAGCAGGCCGGGGGCAAAGCTCGGCTCATCCCCCGCCCCGCCCCGCCCCGCCCCGCCCCGCCCCGCCCACACGGCCCAAATCACATTAGAGGGTGGGCTGCGCGCTGCAGCTGCACAGGGGGCGGGTAGGCCACCCGCCCGACACTCGCGCGCGCCGGTTGCCTACCCACACCGCGCCGCGCGCCGCAGAGGACTACTCTCCCAGTGTTGCCAGCAAAGTAGGCAAACACTGCCCACGATACACCTGTGTAAAGCGGGTAGTATCAACGCCAGCCTACCAGGCAAACTCTCCCCACAGGAGAGTTTACTTTGCCGAGTAGGCAGGCGTTGATACCACCCGCTTGACACAGGTGTATTGCGGGCAGTGTTTGCCTATACTTCTCTGGCGACACTGCACTCTCCTCCCCCGCGACGTTAGCCTGCTAGTAGCAGTGTGCGAACCAGGAGAAGGAGAAGACCGAAAAAAAAAAACACCAAAAAAACAAAACGTAATGTTGCAATAATTCTTTTTCTCCGCGCGGCGGGGAGGGGGACCGTGCCGGTGATAGGGCCTCGGCGCGGGAAAAGACAAAACACTGCTCGGCAGCAGCGTCCAGGCCGGGCCGGGCAAGGGGATGGAATAAAACGCAAATAACAACAACGGTAATGGGGCGGGAACGCACGGGGGACCCGACGGGGGTGAGAAATATGGGGGCGGGGCGGGCAGGTACGATAGCGCCCACGACCACCACCCCACAGGAAGGGCGGGGGACAGAGGGTGCAGTACTGCGATGATCGCACAGATAGCTTCCCCCCCCCCCCTACTCTCTCTCTCTCTCTCTCTCTCTCTCTCTCTCTCTCTCTCTCTCTCTCTCTCTCTCTCTCTCTCTCTCCCTGCTCTCTTCCCCTTCTCTCTGCCCCGATTCCACAGGGCAGACCGAAGCGAGGTGCGAAGCTATATGGAATGAGAATTAACGCTTATGTCTGCTCCTCGGTGCTTTCATAACACACAGTTTAATGCCTTTCACGCCTGTCTCCTTCTCTCTCTCTCTCTCTCTCTCTCTCTCTCTCTCTCTCTCTCTCTCTCTCTCTCTCTCTCTCTCTCTCTCTCTCACGTCGAGTCCGAGTATGCAGTCGTGGGCCGCCCCGGCACGGCGCGGCCGCAACCTTGAGGTCGGCTCGCGCCCGCCCCGCCCCGCTCTGCACACGGGCCGGATTAAAAACTTCCTTTACCTTTATGGGATCTGCCCCGCCCCGCCCCACCCCGCCCCGCCCCGCCCCTGGCCGCATGAAGCATTCATTATTCACAGCCACAGCGACCAGGCCCAGGCCGGCCGCCCCATATAATTCTCATTTCGTCGCTTCCACGACGTCCTCGTGGTTCACCGCGGCCAGGGCGCGGCAGGGCCTGGGTCTGGATCATGTCCGTGCGAGCAGAGGGCCGGGCCGGACGGAGCGCGGCGCGGCACGGGCGTAAGTGCACGAGTAAAACGCGGCGGAACATCATACTGAACGCCCGGCCCGGCCCGGCGGGACGTAAAAGTAAAACACCTGTCCTTGCGTTCTTATTGGAATGAACATAGAAAAAGAGCGAGCCGACTGGTCTGATGATAAAAGTTGAATGAAACGGGTGTAGTACCCTCGCATGTCCGTGCACACACAGAACACACACCTTTGACAACATCCGCGAATGATAAGACGGGAGCGTCGATAAGCTAATCGCAGCAGACCGAGTGTGAGGAGACATCTCTCTCTCCCTCTCTAACTCTCTGTCTCTCTAACTCTCCGTCTCACCGTCTCTCCGTCTCTCTGTCTCTCTCTCTCCCTCTCTCTCAGAGGCGCTCGTTGACCCGTCCGGGTCGCGCTCAGGTCACTTTCTGTCCCCCACCCCCCACCCCCCACACACACACACACAAAGACACGCAGACAGAGGCGCGCGGCGCGCACCTTTCCATTAGCCAAGTGGCGTTTTTACAGCCCATTTTTATGGCAGTATTCTCGGGGCCATTATCAGACCAAAAGCGGGCGAGCGGCAGCCCAGCCAGCCTCCGTGCCCAGCAGGCCAGGCAGGCACCCGCGCTGGACTGCACTCGTGCTCAGAGGAAACTTTAAAAATATCAAGAAGATTACAAGATCCATGCGGATTTCGAGCGGATTGAGACCCGTTTCCTCTTCCTCTCGTCGTCCTCTCTCTCTCTCTCTCTCTCTCTCTCTCTCTCTCTCTCTCTCTGTCTCTCTCTCTCTCTCTCTCTCTCTCTCTATCTCTCTTTCCCGCGTGTGTCCGATTCCAATCGATACAAGAGGCGTGTCATCGGATTCAGAGAGCGCCGTGCGACACACACACACACACACACGCACACACATACGCGCGAGGGGCGGGGACGTATCGCTCGGCCCGGCCCCGCCGTCGATATCGCGCCATCAAACAAGCTGACTGTCAATCAGGAAAGGATATAGATAAATGTATCAGCTGCCGTGAGCAAACAGCAGTGTCATTATCTACACACTCGCATTACACGGGGTGAGAGCGAGAGCAAAAGGTTTAAACAATTGAAAAAAAAATAATATAAAAATATCGATGTACAGGGTGTTTCTCTGAATGCGTAACAGTGTTGCGGAATTACATACTCTCCAGCGCAGCACTGTAAAAACTTCCTCCAGGTTTCCAAGCAGTTTTGGAAAGAACCAAGACGTTCCAATGAATTTCCTCCATAAGAAAATTATGGCTGCTTGGAAACCTGGACGAAGGTTCCACCGTGTGCAGGGGCCATGGCGCCTTACGGGCGAATGGGGTAGGCAAGCCCGCAACACTGTTACGCATTCAAAGAAACACTCGGTACGTAATTCCTGAGCAGAATTTCTCCTTGGGTAAAAAGTAAAACTAATTTCACTTCCTTTCCGTCATGATTTCAACACCTTGCAATACATTTTTTTTTAAATTTTTTTTTGTTTTATTTTAAAGAAGTATAACTTTAACAGGAGACCGCTGCAATAGCCCTGGCTCGTCCATCCTATTACCCGCCTTTGGTCTGAATTACCGCGAGCCCCGCGAGCAGAGCAAGGTCCGCCCCCCCCCCCTCCACCTCCACTGCGTTAGTGCGCCTGCAGAAGAAAAGGAAGCTCCCCGCAGGGGGGGGGGGAGGGGGGAGAGGGGCGGCAAAAGGGGCAGAGCGTGGCTTAATTGCTGGAAGTGATCGCACCCGCGCGGCCCGGCCCGGGGCCCGGCAGCGTTTAACGATAAAATGGCAGCTGTCACGAGCAGCGCAGCGCAGCGCGGCTGAGGCCTGAAAGACTGACTACTGACGGCCGTGAGTCAGCACGGCACGGGGCGTGGCGTGGCGTGGCGCAGCGGAGGCAGAGCGTGGCAGAGCGCAACGCGGGCGCCACTAAATAAAATCATATACCCCCCCCCCTCTCCTCCTTACCACCACCACCACCACACTCCTCTCCAGGAAAAGTATCCTCCTCTCCAGCGTGCCGGCACCGCCGGCCCCCAGGCCGTGGCTGACCCGCATTCATCGGGACTATATGAAAGCACGCCGTCCATCCGTCCTGCTCAATGGAGGTGTCGTCCAGAGAGACAACAGGGCAGCAGGCGTGAGCAGCAGGCGAAGCAGCAGGCGAAGCAGCAGGCGAAGCAGCAGGCGCCACCCTCTGCGCCTCCAGCGGGCCTCCAGCAGGTATAGATGCGCGTTCATGATCTGGAGCGAAGCGTCAGTGTGACGCGCTTACTGCGCTGGAGGGGTGGCTCAGGATATCCGTGCTTGTGGCTCACAGCCTCGCTGGAGGCTCACGGCCTCGCTGGAGGCTCACGGCCTCGCTGGAGGCTCACGGCCTCGCTGGAGGCTCACGGCCTCGCTGGAGGCTCACGGCCTCGCTGGAGGCTCACGGCCTCGCTGGAGGCTCGCAGCCTCGCTGGAGGCTCACGGCCTCGCTGGAGGCTCACGGCCTCGCTGGAGGCTCACGGCCTCGCTGGAGGCTCACGGCCTCGCTGGAGGCTCACGGCCTCGCTGGAGGCTCACGGCCTCGCTGGAGGCTCACGGCCTCGCTGGAGGCTCACGGCCTCGCTAGAGGCTCACACCTACCCGCACCGTTCCGAACAGGGTACTCGAGTTATGCGGTGCGAAAGCGCCTTTGTATGTCAGCCGCACCACCATCACCGTCACCCCCGCCCCCCGCGCCCGCCCCCGCGCCCGCCCGGAGCGCCTTCCCCGAACAGGCCAGACCAGGCCCTCCGGCAGCAGATGAATAAGGAGAGTCACTTAGCGTAGCGCCGGGGGAGGCCGAGCCCCTCAGCATCCTCGTGAGAGAGACAAAACCAGGTCAGCCCTGACACTTGCAGCTGCCCTCCCTGTCCGTCCACCACCCCGAAACGGCAGGCAGGCAGGCGGACCCCAAACACACTCTTCCTTCCCCCTGAACACGACCGACCGCACAAAATTGTTTCCACACCTGGAATCAAATATTTCTATCTGCAGTGAGGTAGGCCGGGGGCGGTGCGGTGCGGGGGTACACATGGGACTTCCTGCCCCCCCTACTCTTCCAGCTTACGGATTCTGTCCGTCAGGAGGTTTTGAGGAGTGCGTTCGGCGGCGTAGGGGGGGGGGGCGTGGCGGGGCGTGGCGGGGCGAGGCACGGCGGGGCGGGGCGGGGCGGCGAGCGTGGCGACGTGCGTGGCCTGCTCAATGATTCAAAGCCAGCAGAAGCACCCCTTCCCCCCCCCCCCCTCGGCCCTCCATTCCAAACCGAAATCCAGCTTCTAACTGCTTCAACGCCCTCCCTCCCTCCTCTCCCCCTCTCTCTCTCTCTCTCTCTCTCTCTCTCTCTCTCTCTCTCTCTCTCTCTCTCTCTCTCTCCTATAGAGAAATGCGCGGGCACGTCGCGCACGGCTAGACCGTGAAACAAAAGGGTCTGAGGGTGAGCCGGTGAGCCGCGCCACCGCACCGTCCACACCCAGGGCTGCAGTCGCCTGACTGCCTGCACACACCTGTAAGTGTGAGACATTCACACACCTGGGCTGAACGTGTCGGGACGCGCACTACTATGTATCGGCCCTGCTGATGAAGAAGAGACGCTCGGTGGAGAGGGAGATAGAGAGAGGTTGAGGTGGGGAAAATTACAGTCCTTTTGGGGCCAGGAAGTGCTCGGGTGGCATTCGACACGCAAAGCGCGCCCCGCCCCGCCCCGCCCCGCGAGCCGGACGGAACGGTCCGAAACCAAAGAGGACGACACGGACGCGCTCGCGAAGATGGGGAAATTACCAAATGCAGAAAAATGCAGGAAAAGGGGCATCATAAAAAAATAGTAAAAATAAAAAAGTGGAGAGGAAATTATTTTGTGACCGTAAAAAAAGCAGAACGCGACATATCCGGTACGGCACACATCCGGCGCGGTGGCCGCGGCGCTGTCTCGCGGAGAAACACTTGTATAGGTACCCAGCAAAAAGAAAAAAGAAAAAAAAGAAACAAGTCTTTTTTTCTTACTTCTTACAAAAATGATGTCAAATAAAGCTCACACAAGACGGGGAAGAAGTAGATATCTGCATGGTCGGGTCTCGTGACGTCACAAAGGCACCACCCTGGTTATGGCGCGCCGCCCCACCCCGCCCGAGAGGGTCATTTATTAAAACCCGCCACGCCACACGAGTCCAGGCGCCGCCCCGCCCCGCCCCGCCCCGCCCCGCCGCGCCCCGCCCCGCCCCGCTATCACGCACACATATCGCCGCCCGCCCTCCTCGATTCATTAGACGAGTAAAAGAGGCAGCGAGGGATCGGGGATCAAAAACTGGACGGCGGCCCTGGGGGGGGGGATCGCGGGAACTGTGTGGATCGTACGGTGTCGGGATCAAAGGCCAGGCTGGCCGGGCTGCAGGCATAACCAGCATCATCATGATGCTGATCCTCGTCGAGCTAAAGACCGCCTCCGGCCCGGCCGCGGGTTACAGCACGGCTTACGCCCCACGGGCCCTGCTGGGCCTCATGCGTGCAGAGATTTATGTACTTTCCTTATAGGGCTGGGAGGGGGTGGCGCGGGGGGTGGCGACGCGTGGCGTGGCGAAGGGTGGGGGTGGTGGTGGTGGTGGTGGTGATGGTTAGGGAAGACCACCCCACCCTGCCCCGCCCCGCCCCGCCCCGCCCCGCCACGCCCCGCGCCTACTAGTAGCAGGCTCGGCTTCAAGTTTTCGCGAAGCGCACAGTTTTAATTACATGCTGAAACATTAATTGCAAACGGAATATAAACGAGCCAACGATTACTCTGCTGCTCCCGCTCTCTCTCTCTCTCTCTCTCTCTCTCTCTCTCTCTCTCTCTCTCTCTCTCTCTCTCCGCTCTCTCCCGGGAGCGCCTGGCGGGGTGAGCGGTGAGTATGAGAAAGATGTAGCCGTTTACGTCGGTGTCGGCCAAAAGGGTTAAAGCGCTCGGGCCAAGCCGGAGGCCAGGAGGGTGGGGCG
The DNA here is from genome assembly GCA_033675135.1 of Frankliniella intonsa. Taxonomy (NCBI): domain Eukaryota; kingdom Metazoa; phylum Arthropoda; class Insecta; order Thysanoptera; family Thripidae; genus Frankliniella; species Frankliniella intonsa. The sequence continues at coordinate 1,474,138 of CM066259.1, forward strand.
CTGGCCGGCAGCGACAGGAGAGAGAGAGAGAGAGAGAGAGAGAGAGAGAGAGAGAGAGAGAGAGAGAGAGAGAGAGAGAGAGAGAGAGAGCGAGAGAGAGACAGGGAGAGGGGGAGGTAGAGAGAAGTCCCCCGGGAGCCCTCGCGCCCGCGGCCCGAGCCGACCCGTCCCTTTTCTCCCTCGCTCCTCTCACTCACTTGCTCGCTCCTCTCACTTGCTCGCTCCTCTCACTCGCTCCTCTGCGGCCCCTGGCGCGCGCCAGTGCGGCCAACAGAACGTCACCACACTCCGCTACTCCCCCTCGGCACGGCTGTGGACGCGCCCCCCACCCTCTCGTCACCCAAGTGTGTGAACACAGCACACGAGAAGGTGTGCCAATATCCATTCGCACGACAGGTAAAGGTGGCGGAAATTCCTTGGGGAATTTCAATCATTTGAAGGTATACAAGTGTGGGAACGGAGATGCGCAAGTGTGTGAAATTCATACACTTGTAATTCTATCTGCCCTTTTATCCTCTGCGGTTGATACTTGCGCGGGCCGGGACGCGGGGCCGGTGGTTGGTTATCTCGGTCGGTATCTGTCACCTCTCACTATCAGGGTTCCGCAAATACACACCTGCAACAAAATAAAACCGGGAAAAAAAAGTTAAACACGACGCTTTGAAAAAAATTAATTTCGCATGGCCCTACGGTTAGAGACTGCTGCACCCTTCAAAATAAGTTGGTAATTTTTAACTGTGCAGTCTCCCCTACACACGTGAGGGGCTGTGATAAATCACCCGCCACAGCGAGGTGTATCTGGGGCTTTCCGCTAGAAAAGTGGCCCAGGTAGGGCACTACTGCAGTCACGAATGCCACAGTGGAATAGGGCGTGGCGGGGCGGGGCGGGGCGTGGCGCCCAGAAGGTCACAAGCCTTGTGTCGCGCGCCGGGCCAGGTCACCGCGAGTATCGCCCTCCCAAAAGGCCATCAGCGCCCTTCAACTACACCGCAAAATAATAATTTAAAAAAAAAAAAATTCGCTGGTGTCTTGGTGAGCCGTCGCCTCGACGCGTCGCATCTCTCCTGCGGTCACGCTCTCTCGCGGCAGACAGACGGCAGCCGTCACACGACCGGGTCAACTCAGTCACGTCCACAGTGTCACGCCAGTCACGTCGCGGTGACGCCCGTCACACGGCGCGAAACGTGCCCGTGGCGTCGGCGCGTCCAGGCCGCCGCACCGCGCTGCTGGCCGCCACAAACATGTGTGCTCGATAGAAGGATGAATACATTTTTATTTTAATTATTTTAAAAAAGTAAAATTAGGTCGTTTGTAACAGGGCTATGCCTGTGGCGGGGTGCGCCGCGCAGTCAGGCGTAATCCCCACAGCTAACTCAGTGTGCTCGCCATGAAGGCCACCGGCCAGGCCAAGAAGGGCGGGGCGGGGCGGGGCGGGGCGGGGCGGGGCGGGGCGAGGCGAGGCGGGGCGGGGCGCGTGAGCCACGGCACTGCGAGATACCATCATCATACTGTCGCAGTATTTCACTCACGGCACAGTCCCCCCCCCCACCCCTCCCCCCACACACACACACACACACACACACACACACACACACACACACACACACACACACACACACACACAGACTCGCAACAAGATGATAACAAATAAAATGGACGCGACAGCTGAAACACAACTAAACCTCTTCTAGCTGCGCGTTCCCGAGATGCCCGTCCAGCGACAAACTTTGCACCCATCTTTAGAGCTACTGACACCAGGCGAGGACAATGTTAACGCTGTGGCCACTTCAAAAGCCAGAATTTCGGCATTCTTCACTGAATGCCATTAAATTTCGGCCTCCTTCTAAAGGAATGCCACATTTTTGCCCCCTTTTATGCATTCTAAACAGATCTGTCATGAAAAAATTAGCTACAGCGTTTACAGTGTACGAAGGCGTAACGGCAGTAAGATAAAATAAATAATAAAAATGAAGCTATATAAGACAAGAGGCGCGCAATATCAGCCCCTTTCATACCGCGCGCATGCAACGCGACGGGGTGGCAAATATCCATTATCATCGCGGAATCAACAACCTCCATTAACAGACGGGCGCGGCGCGTCGGGACCAGCAGCTCGCGTCCTGTCCCGCCCCGCCCCGCCCCGCCCCGCCCCTGCAGCGGAAACAGAGCGCCAAACTCCCGCAGGATATCTCGCGCGCCCGACGCCCTCCCCTCACATCCCTCCCTTCCCTTCCCCTCCCCTCCCCCTCCCTACAACACCCTCCCCTCCTCCCAATCCCCTCCGATCCCGTCCCGTCCCGCGGCACCACGCGCGCGCCGCGCACCACCGGCAGCAGCCGATTAAAAGCATAAAGCAGGCCGGGCAGGGCCAGGCAGGCCTCCACAGATTGGCTGCCGCCGACCGGAGCCCAATGAGCGTTGTAATTGTCCGCTGCTCTACGCTCGACCGCGCGCTCACTGGGTAAACCCTAGGGTATAAATGTTGCGTTCTGGTAGGTGCACTATGGAAATCCAAGTGTACGAATGTCGTTCGCTTGTAGATGAGCGAATAAATTCACTCAATTGTAGGCGAGCAAATGACTATTCACCAAATTCCAATTCCAATTCACCTACAAGTGAGCGAATAGTAATTTGCTCACCTACAAGTGAGTGAACTTATTTGCTTATCTGCAAGTGAGCGACATTCGTACATACGCACTTAGGTTTCCAGTAAGAGTAGTCTGGAACCATTTCATTTTTACCTCCGATTTTCGTGATTCGTTTCGCACCAGATTTTTTTTCCGGTGGTGATGTTGGTCTTTGGGTGAAATAAAAAGGCTCGAGAACAGCCCTTGGCAGGGGGTGGCATCGGCAGATTGAGCTACCAAAACTCGAATCCCGGCTGGGCTGGGCTCGACAAGTCGACTGGACTCAACTGCCATTGGGGCCGCCCCGCCCCACCCCACCCGGATCAAACGGACAACAAACACGCCCTCGACTCGCCGCGGGTCGGCGGGGCAAGAGTCTGCCAGCGCCAGTCAGCCCATTCCGCCTAAACCTTTTCTTGTCGATGACTTCCCGAACGATTTTCAAGAGGTCCAGCAGAGAGAGAAGAACGAGGGAGCAAGACAGAGAGAAAAGAGGGAGCGAGAGAGAGAGAGAAGGAGAGCGAGAGCGAGCGAGAGAGAGCGAGAGAGAGCGAGCGAGGGAGGGAGAGAGAGAGAGAGAGAGAGAGAGAGAGAGAGAGACAAGAGGAAGGAATGAGGGAAAAGTTTTTGTGGGGCCGTCCGCGGAATGGATCGAGAGCTCTCGAAGAGAGCCGGGGTGCCAAACGCAGGCTATCACTCCCTCCCTCTCACCCGCGCACTGCATGCCGGGCCCTGCGTACACGGAAATTCACACACATAGAAAAATGCAACATTGACACACTTGTGTATCTAGAGGAAAAGTCCCTGTAAAAAACAATAAATAAATCAAATGCGCAAAAGACTGAATGGGCGGCGTCATGTCAGGCCAGGCCACGTCGAGCAGGTCGAGTACCCGCGCTGCTCCCGTCCTCATTCACTCATTCATTAATTCATTCATTCACACGGAGCAACACCTACACTACACACTCATGCATTCATTCATTCATTCATCGATTCACCGCGACACGACACGACGATGCTCCCGGCCCAATAGGATGTAGTCGATAGAGACGCACACGCACACACGCACGCACGCGCACTCAGTCTGCTGGGCCCATTCATTCGTCACGGTGGAGTGGCGGGGCGTGGCGGGGCGTGGCGGGGCGTGGCGGGGCGTGGCGGGGCGTGGCGGGGCGTGGCGGGGCGTGGCGGGGCGTGGCGGGGCGTGGCGGGGCGTGGCGGGGCGTGGCGGGGCGGCGCCGCGACGCCGTGATCGATCAACCAGTCTGGTTCTGGTCTGGTCACGAGGCGCCGCGACGCGCACCAGACGGGAATATGAAACATAATAAAGTCAGCCCGGCGCCAGTCGCAATTGCAATCGCCATTGAAATTGCAATCGCCATTGAAATTGCAATCGCCATTGAAATTGCAATCGCCATGGAAATTGCAATCGCCATGGAAATTGCAATCGCCATTGAAATTGCAATCGCCATTAAAATTGCAATCGCCATTGAAATTGCAATCGCCATGGAAATTGCAATCGCCATGGAAATTGCAATCGCAGTTGTAATTGCAATTGCTATTGCAATCGCCATGGAAATTGCAATCGCAGTTGTAATTGCAATCGTAATTGCTATTGCAATCGCAATTGAAATTGCTGTCGCAATTGAAATTGCAGGGCGTCGTGCGGTACAATTGGATTATCGTCGCGGTGCGAGAGCGCAACGCGGCAGCAGATGGGTCTGAAGCTGCGGGACCGGACCGCCTACCCTTCCGCGCCACCAGCAGCGGCGGCGGCGTCGACGTCGGCGGGGCGTCCCGACGCAACCCCGCCCCACGCCGCCCCGCCCCTACCCCTCGACCCCGACGCGCCGCACCGCGCACCCCTCCTCCCTCCAACCCCTCCAAATATGACAATTACTCTCCACGAGCGTTCGATTCTTTTCCTCTCCTGTTGCCGTCTCTCTCTCTCTCTCTCTCTCTCTCTCTCTCTCTCTCTCTCTCTCTCTCTCTCTCTCTTGCCCTCCCCACTCCTACCACAGCCCTGCGGCGCGGCCGAGTGACTGAGTGAGAAATGGCCATCCTTCCCACCCCCCTGGGGGAGGCGACGAACTGGAGGAGGAGGAGGACCGACCGGCCCTTGTTGCAGGGGGCGTCAAGTGAACGCCCTGCTGCGGCCCACCCCGCCTCGCCCCGCCTCGCCCCGCCTCGCCCCGCCCCGCCCCACCCCGCCTCGCCCTCAAGCCTTCACTTCCAAATTAAAAGTGACGCGCGACTCGCGAGTGGAGCAGTACAGGGATGTCCTGCCGGGTGTCCTGCTGGGTGTCCTGCTGGGTGTCCTGCTGGGGGTCCTGCTGGGGGTCCTGCTGGGCGGCCCACAGGAAGCGAGCGTCACAACTGCATCCGCAGCAGGGCAGGAGTCCTGCAGGCGTGAGTGAGTGTGTTCACGCCCTGCTGGAGCTAGAGCAGTGCGACCGCCAAAGTGGTGGGGGCGACCGGCGACCCACCGCCTCCTAAGAATTGTGATGGACATAAATTGTTTCATCTCCGCAACGGCAAAATAGGAACCTGATTTGTGTTAAACGTCGTCCCTTGAGCTATCTCTACCCAAAAGTTAATTTCCAAAATAATAACTAAAAATTTTGCAATCAACACTCTAAATGACTACGGACATTTATGTAACTAGCTCTGAACGTTTTTGTACGTCACTAACCTAGATACAATTTTGACCTCTTAATTGTCTGCCGTTAGTTACAATTTTCTAAAATTGCAACTGTACTGACACACAATATTGTATCTTACTTAGTGACGGACAAAAACGTTCAGAGCTAGTTACAAAAATGTCCATAGTCCTTTAGAGTGAAGATTCCGACATAAAAATAAAGATTCCTTTCTTTTTGCGTCGACAAAATGTTGAATTTCCGTAAAAGAAATTTATGTTAGAGAAAAGGCATTTTACGGAGAGAGGGGTTACCAACCACGCGCGGAGAATAAATTTCTGGAGATGTCACCCTGTAAGGATAAACCACATCTTGGTGGTCGCGCGCGGAGAAAAGCCATCCCTCTCAAGAGACAGTAGGAGGGGTGGCTTCTCTCTCCTACTCCGCCACACGCACACACACACACACACACACAGACATTGCAGCCCCGCTAAACCACCATACATGGAGAGAAGGCGCAAGGCGAGCCGAGCCGCCCTAGAGGTAACCACCCCGCCGCGCCCCGCCCCGCCCCGCCCCGCCCCGCCTTGTTTGCATAACTTTATTCCAAGCTCCACTCACCCCGGCCGGGCCATGTGTCAGCCGGCGATAATGGTGCATGCTAGCTGGGTGCGCCCCAAAAACAGCCGCTGTACTTTTTCAACGATCTTTAGTTGTTTTTATCATGCCTTTTTTCAGCTCTCTAGAAATATGTACAATGAAAACTGTTTAACAAAAAAAAAATAAAAAAAAAAGAGAGAAGAATTTTTCTTAGTTATGTACTGTTTTCCTCTTATTTCTTTTTTTAACTTTTTAGTGTTTCTTATGTCATTGTCAACACACGGCCGGGCCGGCCAGAAACCACGTGTGACAAAGGGGAAAGGGATGTGTGTGTGTGTGTGTGTGTGTGTGTGTGTGTGAATAGGCCGCCTCATCATCACAACATTGTGATTGCAGACGGTTTAGTTATCGCCCCCGCCGCACCCCGCGCTGTGGGCTGGGTGGGGTGGAGTGCGGTGGGGTGGGGTGGGGTGGGGCTGGCCGTGGCAGTCAGGGCCGTATTGACACTTCAGAAGCAGCAGCAGTACGCCCGGGCTGGGCGGGGTGGGGCGGGGTGGGGTGGGGTGGGGCGAGGCGGGGTGGGGGCGGGGTGGGCCGGCTGGTCAACATGGGGTCCGCCCCGCCACTGTGTAACCCTTCCCTTTGCAGAAGAGAAGCACACGAGCGAGGAAAACGAGAGAGAAAGAGAGGAAGTTTTTTTTCCACACCGCCTTGTCGTACACCGACGGTCCCGAGAAACAGTTTGTCCCCACACGTCCGCAGCCGGGAAGGTGAAGACGTCCAAACTCTCTGTCAACACTCCGGCACACCATCTACGCGGGCAAAGTAGTTGGACGAGAGTTTAAAAATAAAATAAAAAATAAGAAAAAGCGGACAAACAGTATGTCCTCTCCCCACCCCACCGCGCACCGCCTTCCTGAATAGAAGTAAAACACGGAACCTGCGAAGAACACAAGTATATAACACCTATCTCAAAATAAACTACAATTCCTTCTCTTTCTTTCTGTCTTTCCATTTTACGCCCGCGCCGAAAAAAAGGGCGCCGTAGGCGGCTAATTGAATGCGCCACCCCATCATTTCAGCGAGCTCTATCCCCCCTTTCTGTCTTCCCCCTCTCTCTCTCTCTCTCTCTCTCTCTCTCTCTCTCTCTCTCTCTCTCTCTCTCTCTCTCCCTCAGCGAGGCCGATCCAGCAGTGAGCGGCCGCAGCGCGCGAGGCAAGTGAATAAACGCTTTAAAAAAAAGATAACAAAAAAAAATTACAAAAAAGAAAAAGAAAAGAGTCGTCCTGCTCTGAAAAATGAGGAGGAGTAACAGAACGGGACGGGGCAGGGAGCGGGGGGAAATGGGGAGAGGCGGAGAGACAAGCCAGGCAAAGGCGAGGCAAGAGTAGAAATCGGAATGCGGTAGGCCGAAAAGGCATTACGAGATTAAGGAAATTGAGAGCGGCAAGGCGCGGCGGCAGCGGCCCCGGCCCGGCCCGCTCATAAAATGCAAAACAACGAGTGTCAAACGAGGCGAAAGCCAAGGCGAGTAAGCAGCCGGCCTTCTGCGGGGCGGGGCGGGGCGGGGCGGGGCGGGCAACCAGAGAGGCGAGCAGCCGGGGCGAGCAGCCGGGGCGAGCAGCCGGGGCGAGCAGCCAGGGCGACCAGCAACCAAGGCAAGGCCCTCGCCTTGCTCGTCTCGGGAGTCAAGGCCAGAGCGGAGCAGGCGCGTTTGAGCAGCTACCCCTTAGAGGCCCAGCCCCCCGGCCCCGGCCCCGGCCGGCCAAGCCCGAAATCTTGTGACCCAATAGCACGATAACGCCCGCCTCCCCCCGGCCCCGGCCACACCGCTCCTCCAGGCTGGACGATTACACACTCCAGGGACTCCAGTCAGCCAGTCCACTGAGCTTCATTCGTCACCCAACCACCTTCCGCTTCTCATCCGCACGATAAATCCTCGTCGCCCGCTAGTGAGACGAGAGGGAGAGGGAGAGGGAGAGGGAGAGAGGGAGAGAGAGAGGGAGAGAGAGGGAGAGAGAGAGGGAGAGAGAGAGAGAGAGGAGAGAGAGAGAGAGAGAGAGAGAGGGAGAGAGGAGAGGGAGAGGGAGAGAGAGGGAGAGGAGAGAGAGAGGAGAGAGAGAGGAGAGAGAGAGGGAGGGAGAGGAAGAGAGAGGGAGAGAGAGAGGGAGAGAGAGAGGGAGAGAGAGAGAGCGAGAGAGAGAGGGGGGGGGGGGGCAGGCGGCGGCCCGGACGAAATAACGCAGCAATGATGTTTGTCCTGCTTTTAAATAAATGAACGACACTGGTCGGAGTACTGTCGGCTAGCTCTCGCTGTCCTGGTCCTGTTCCTGGTCCCGCGGTGGTCCCGCCGTCACGCTCAGAACGCCCGCCACGCCCGCAGCCTCAGCCCCGCAGGCATCAGAGAGCCTTTGTGGCGGATATCGCTGTCGTGACGCCGCGGCGCCGCCGCAAAGAACAGCACGCGGCGTCGGCAGGTGGTCCCGCCCCGCCCCGCCCCGCCCCGCCCTACCCCACCCCGCCCTACCCTACCCTACCCTGCCCCGCCGCGCCCCCGCCCATCAGTCCCGCGCGGGGTGTCGTCTTGGTCGCCGCGATGCGATGCCTCGCAACAGAGCGGGAAAAATATCGCGTTTTAATGGACATCGTTTCCACATTTGTGCGCGGCCGCGCTATCGCTGCCTTCAACAACGACAGCACAAAGCAGCACAGGACGGCCACTGCCACCGACACCAGGAGCGCACCAGCAGCAGTGCGTCGGGCGTGGGAAATCATATCAAACCCAGCGCAACATTGGAGCTGACGGGTAGCGCCCCCTGTCGGGCCATTAGCGTGCTCGCCGCGACTGATGGTGGTTGGAAACATGCGGGGGGAAAATAAACGCCAACGAACACTCTAAAAAGCTTACGGTGATTTTCACTGGAAGCTGCGGTGAACCCTGCAGAACTGTAGCTTGCGGTGAATATCGGTGTAAGCTACGGTGAATATCGGTGTAAGCTACGGTGATGTGCCCTGATTCACCGTAGCTTACATTGACATTCTCCGTAACTTACGGTGAAAATTCACCGTAAGCTACAGTGCTGCAGGGTTCACCGTACCTTACAGTTAAAATCACCATAAGCTTTCATTAGTGAGGAAATGAAAGCACGCAAACTTAAGCGCCGCCTGGGAGGTGCAGCAGCTGTTACTCTGCTGCTGCCGCTGTTCCTATTTTTGGGTCGGTTTCACGGCTTTTCGCGAGGGGGAGATTTCTTCGAAAAATCATTGTCCGGTCAAAAAAAAATCAGGGAAAAAAATAAAAAAAAAATCAAAAATCAAAATAAAAGTAATGAAAAATCAAAAAATCAAAATTTAAATTTAAAATCAAGTAAAAGTAATAAAATTGAAAAAATCAAAATAAAATTGGAAAAAATCAAAATAAAATCTAAACAAATCAAAATAAAATCAAAAAACTCAAAATAAAATCTTAAAAAATCAAAAATATTATTTTAAAAAATCATAATAAAATCAAAACATAACAAAATCAAAAGAAAGAAAAAAAAATTGTAGAGAAAACAAAACAATAATTCTTCAAAAAATCATTTTCAAGGCCGCCAAAAATCATAAAAAAATATTTAAAAAATCGAAAAAAATCAAAAAATTAAAAAAATCAAATAAAAATAAGAAAAAATCAAAATAAAATCAAAATAAAATCAAAAATACAAAAGCAGTAAAAGTGATAAATGGAAATCATCCTAGTAGTCAGAAATAATTTAAAGTAAAAGATATTTTGAAAGTAATAAAAAATAAAATAATACTTTAAAAGTCAGGTAAAATCAAAAAAAGTAAAATGATTTCAAATCATTGTCCACCCTTCACCTCAGTGATCCCCCCCTCGGCTTTTCGCGAGGCGCGAGTGTTCCCGTCTGGTCCCGCTGCCGACGCACGAGGTGAGGCCTGCCCGACCACACAGCAGCACAATCCAAACACGACGCGCCAGTCAAACACGCTTACACTCTCTGTGAGAGGAAGAACGCCCCAGCATAAAGTGGCGAGCACGCCCCGTGCAAGTGGTGAGGGCGCCCGTACTAGTGGCGAGCACGCCCCAGCAAAGTAGCGAGCACGCCCCAGCAAAGTAGCGAGCACGCCCCCGTGCAAGTGGTGAGGGCGCCCGTACTAGTGGCGAGCACGCCCCAGCAAAGTAGCGAGCACGCCCCCGTGCAAGTGGTGAGGGCGCCCGTGCAAGTGGCGAGCACGCCCCAGCAAAGTAGCGAGCACGCCCCCGTGCAAGTGGCGAGCACGCCCCAGCAAAGTGGCGAGCACGCCCCAGCAAAGTAGCGAGCACGCCCCCGTGCAAGTGGTGAGGGCGCCCGTGCAAGTGGCGAGCACGCCCCAGCAAAGTGGCGAGTACGCCCCAGCAAAGTAGCGAGCACGCCCCCGTGCAAGTGGTGAGGGCGCCCGTGCAAGTGGCGAGCACGCCCCAGCAAAGTGGCGAGCACGCCCCAGCAAAGTAGCGAGCACGCCCCTGTGCAAGTGGTGAGGGTGCCCGTGCAAGTGGCGAGCACGCCCCAGCAAAGTGGCGAGCACGCCCCCCTTGCAGGTGGCGAGCACGCCCAAGTGCAGGTGGTGAGGGCGCCCGTACTAGTGGCGAGCACGCCCCAGCAAAGTAGCGAGCACGCCCCAGCAAAGTAGCGAGCACGCCCCCGTGCAAGTGGTGAGGGCGCCCGTGCAAGTGGCGAGCACGCCCCAGCAAAGTGGCGAGTACGCCCCCGTGCAAAGGGCGCGACCACCTCCTCCTCCATGGAGGCCTCCACCTCCTCCTCCTCTTCCTCTTCCTCTTCCTCTTCCTCTTCCTTTTCCTCCTCCTCCTCCTCCTCCTCCTCCTCCTCCTCCTCCTCCTCCTCCTCCTCCTCCTCCTCCTCCTCCTCCTCCTCCTCCTCCTCCTCCTGATCGCTGCTGCTAAGGGAAGCGTCTCCCAAAAGGGCCGACGCGACAAAGACGCTTGCGCCGCGCCGCTCCGCGCGGTTTGGTCGAGTGAGTGAGAGCAGCACGAGAGAAAAGTACACCGGGCTGTCAGAAAAATAAAGTAAGAAAATCCTGACGACGGCGAACGAGACGGAGGAGGTAGGGTAGAAGGGAGGGGGGGGGGGACTGCCGTGTCGTCCCAGGCGCCCGACTTCGTCGCCGTCGACACCATAAGGAAAGGCGATGGAAAGAAAAAGTACGGAAAAGACAGAAGAGAGAAAGATAGAGGAAGATTGAGAAAGAGCGAGAGAGAGAGAGAGAGAAAGGGAAAAATAAACGTAATAACAGCACGGCACGCGGGCACCCCCCAGCTCCGTGGGAATGACACGACGCCACACCGCGCCACGCCCCCCGCCTCTTATCGTACGCGTCAATGGTGAAAACGAGGAGGGAGAGAGGGAGAGAGAGAGGAGAGGGAGGGGTAGAGGGGCGATACCGCCTGCCGTCTTCCTCTCGCGCTGTCGTGGGGGGTCCCCCGCACCCCACCCTGCCCCGCCCCCCTCCCCACCCCACAGCGCCCTCCGCCCCGCCCCACTCCCCGCCAAAACCGCACCCCACGGTTAGGCCCTCCGGGCGCACTGCAAAACACAAACAGCTTACTCGGCGAAGGAAACACTTCGGCGAAATTGGCTTTCCGTTCCGTTTCCAAACTTGCTTTTGGAGCAGGGGCGGGGCGGTGTGGGGCGTTGTGGGGTGGGGCGGGGTGGGGCGGGGTGGGGCGGGGTGGGGCGGGGTGGGGCGGGGTGAGGCGGGTTCCAATCCACTCCGGCTGCTCCGGCATGCATCTGCGCGCCGCGCACCTCTCAGGAGTCGCGCTTGCACCGCGGCACAGGAAAAACAAAGGTGCTAAGCAACGCCTTTCCTGGGGCGCTAAAATCAAGTGCTAAGTTTAGTGCCTTTCCTGGGGCACTAAATCTTAGTGCCTTTCCAAAGGCACTAAATTTTGTTAGTGCCTTTTAAAGGTAGGACTTGGCACCTTTGTTTTTCCAGTGAGGGTCGGGCAACACCACGGCGGGCATTCCCTTCCGGACTCTACAGAGGACGCGACGGGACGCGCGGAAATTCAACAAAAACCGCTGGTCGAGCAAGGGCGGGCCAATATTCGCACACGGACGGACCTTTGCCTCGGTCGGGTTCGGCTTGTGACCACATTATGGGTAAAGTTCGGGATGCCCTACCATCCCTAAGCGGACGAGCCCGGGCCCGGGAGCGTTTACACGGCGGAAAGGGTCCGGCCTGCGGCCACCCCGCCCCGCCCCGCCCCGCCCCGCCCCGCCCCGCCCCGCTCAGCCCAGAGGCAGTTAAGACCCTTCATGTCGCTTCCAAATTCATGAAGTGAAAGCAAGGGGCAGAGGCAGGGGTAACCCAACCCTCGAGCCGTGGGGGCTACGCACTACCCTGGAAATGCACCGAGACCGCTCTCGCGAGAGGCCAGTGTACCGCAAGGGCATGAGCGTGCCGAGCGCACTGCTCGTGCATGGGGCGGGGCGGGGTGGGGCGAGGTGGGGCGGGGTGGGGTGGTGCGGGGCGGCCCCGTGCTTTTCAAGGCCGCGAGGCCCTGACAACCCACCGCACCCCCGTGATGTCATACTGGAAAAACAAAAGTAACTAAGTCCTACCTTTAAAAGGCACTAACAAAATTTAGGAAAGGCACTAAATTTTGTTAGTGCCTTTCAAAGGTAGGAGTTAGCACCTTTAGCTGGTCAGCTGCGTCTACTCCATACAAATTTAGTGCCTTTGCAAAGGCACTAAGATTTAGTGCCCCAGGAAAGGCACTAAACTTAGCACTTGATTTTAGCGCCCCAGGAAAGGCGTTGCTTAGCACCTTTGTTTTTCCGGTGCAAGTTAGGTTCTACTCCTCCAGGAGGTCCCGGGCCGGAGGCGAACCTGCACCCTTGCACCGCCGGCCGACGAGCTTGAGACTGTTGTAGGAGCCCCTACCAGAGCCCCACGTGGGGTATTCACATGCAAAACAGTCCACGGGGCCGGGCCGGGTCGGGTCGGGCCGGGGGCCGGAGGCGTAGGGCGCAGAGGCCCTCGCGGCCAGGAGAACTCGTGAGAAAACGAGAGGGGAGGGGGGTGGTGGTTAGGGAGGGGGAAGGAGCGACCCTAGGAGGCCGGCACCCCCACCCCCTTTACTCAAGGACCTGATAATGCGATAAAGTACTGGGAGCATTCTCCATCAGTTCCGCCCTACCCCCTCCAGTAACGGCGCGAGGTTGTCGCTCCGGGCGGGGCGGGATGGGGCGTCGTGGGGTGGGGTGGGGTGGGGTGGGGTGGGGTGGGGTGGGGTGGGGTGGGGTGGGGCGGGGCGGGGCGCCGCACCGCGAGCGGAAAGAGAGCAAGAAGCAAACGGCCCCGCCGAAGACGCCAAACGACGACGACTCCGGCGGCCGTAAAATGAAACGCCAAAACTTCCCTGATGAAGTCGGCTCGGAGCTCACAGGAGCGACATGATTGGCGGGGGGTATTTATTTATTTTATAAGCTAGTGCAGCAGGACATGGAGCGCCTCATCCAGCACGCCAACACTGGAAAAACAAAGGTGCTTGCTAAGTCCTACCTTTAAAAGGCACTAACAAAATTTAGTGCCTTTGGAAAGGCACTAAATTTTGTTAGTGCCTTTTAAAGGTAGGACTTAGCACCTTTCGCTGGCAAGCTGCGCAAACTCAATACAAATTTAGTGCCCCCAGAAAGGCACTAAGATTTAGTGCCTCAGGAAAGGCACTAAACTTAGCACTTGACTTTAGCGCCCCAGGAAAGGCGTTGCTTAGCACCTTTGTTTTTCCGGTGAGGTTACACGGCCAAGCCAAAGCCCAGGCAGCACCAGCGGCAGACCAGAGCAGCATTCCTTCGCCCCCACCTGGACCCTGTTCCCCCCGAGAGATAACCCTTCTTATCAACCTGTCGTCGCCACAGGCGGACGCGCCGCGGGGGCCCGGCGGGGTCTCAGGGCGCCCCGCCCCGCCCCGCCCCGCCCCGCCCCGCCCCGCCCCGGGGCCCCACATACACACGACTTGACTCACCGGCCCGGCCCGTCATCCCAATTGAGTTGTCCGATAGCGGGGCATAGGTTGGCCGCCCTGCGCTCTGTCCCTGTCCTCACGGACCGTCCCGGGGTACCAACCTGCGGAAGACAAAAAGAAAACAAGACACACGTCAGAAAAAAAATGTCACGACAGGGCAAGGCCACGGTGCACGGTCGATATAGTCGTAAAGACCCCTGCGGCGACAACAGGTTTATGTATTTTATCGCTCAATTTTCATGCAACCGTGAGTAGCAGGCCGGGGCTCGCCACGAGGTGGTCACCCCACTCGGGATGAGCTCAGTCTAGACTGCTGGCGGGGCGGGGCGGGGCGGGGCGGCGGCTACTCAGTCTATATCTGCTCTGCGTGCGGTCCGCCGGGAACAGCCATGACGAACCACCCCCCTGACCAATCAGGGGCGTAACCAGGGGCCGCCGGGCGGGCTGTGGGGGATGCTCGGCAAACAGCCTTCTCCTCCTCGTGTTGACCTGAGAGAGCCAAAGGGAGGGGGGGGGCGTAGGCAGAAAGAGAGAGAGAGAGAGAGAGAGATAGAGAGAGAGAGAGAGAGAGAGAGAGAGAGAGAGAAGACGGGGTTGGGGTGGAGGAAGCCGAGGATTCCCGGGGATTGTGCAGAAGCCGTTCCCAAGTCGGGAGACTTACTTGGTGACCGAGCCGAACCGGCCATAGGCCTGGCTGGGCCCCTGAGGGGCTGAGGAGGTTTGGGTAAGGAATCTGCTCATAGGAAAACGGATTTCCACTCCTGGCGCCGAGCGTCCGGTCCGGATAGGGGGAGGGGTGGGGGTGGAGGTGGAGGGGGGTCACTGTCCACGCCATTACAGGACACTACAGTGTCGGTCAAAAGGTTTCCGCGAGGCCGGAGAGCGCAAAACTTCTCTCTCCCGCGACTTTTTCCACAACAAATTTATCCACCCACCCCCACCCCAACTTTAAAACGAAAATTCCTTAGCAAACAGGCCTCGTTTGGCTCCGGGCTCGCCCCGTCACTTCCCGGGCGAGAGGGCGAGAGGGGGCGGGGCCGGAGGGCGCTTATGGACCACCCCTCCCCTTTCCCGCTCCCCTTTCGGTACCCCGCGCCGCACGGTGGGGCGTTTAGCCGAAATAAAACACGCGGCAAAAAAAAAAAACGCAAAAAAGAAGAAGAAAAAAAGAGAAAAGACGTACGGCAGGGCGGCTGGCACTATTTGGCGCCACGAGGCGAGGCGCGAGCGAGAACCTTTTAAAAAGCAATGAATAATAAACGAGAGACCCAGGCAGGGAGGCATGCCACTTATACTCGAGAAATTCATCCGAAACATGACGCGCCAAAAATTTAAAACAACGAAGAGCATTTATCCGGACTTCCCCGCCGGCCGCACCGCGGGCCGGCAGGGCGCCTCGGCTGGTCCGGTCAGCCCATGTCGCAAAAAACAAAAAAACAAGTGAGCGATGCAAAAGAGTAACGAGTAAGAAATGTAAGACGAAATAAGAGAACCTCAGCGGTACTGCGCGCCACCGCTCTGCTCTCGCACGAGCGACACCTAACTCTCTCTCTCCTCTCTCTTTTTCTCTCTCTCTCTCTCTCTCTCTCTCTCTCTCTCTCTCTCTCTCTCTCTCTCTCTCAGGAGGTGCGCACGTCACTTCCCAGAGCGATGACACTTGAGCGGGCAATCGTGTGGAGCAAACGCGACCCGAGCCCAAGCCTCTTTTTATCTCATTTTATCCCCTGTAACCCCCACTCCACCTCCTTCTGTGACCCCCCCCCCCCTCCCTCTCTCCCTCTCCCTCTCCCTCTCTCTCTCTCTGTCGCCCTCACACGTCAGAGGACATTTGTTTGACACTCAGGGCGGGGCGTGGCGGGGCTCCGTGCGATCCATCATATCCTGCGCCCAACCAGGGCGCCTCCGCCCCGCCCCGCCCTGCTGAGCTTGCGCGCGCGGCCCGCTCACATACTGGGGCCGCATCGCAAAAATATCGCGTCAAAAAACAAAATTCAAACAGAGAGTTTTTTAGAAAGACGCGTCACGGTAAAAAAAGTTTCTTTTATTTCAAGACCCGGTCTTGGATGCCATTGGCGTTCTCCATAAGATCCAAGACCGGGTCTTGAAATACATGAAACTTTTTTTACCGTGGTATGATATGGTTCCGCGTCAGCCAAACGATACTTTAGCCCCTGTGTGAAATTTCAATACGAACGGAATGAATTTTTTGTAAAATCACTTTTCTACTGCTATTTGGCGCGGGGTCGGGCGGATGTCGTCCAGACTGCGCTACTGTACTGTACGGGACGGGGCGGGGCGGGGGCTCGCTGCCAGTGTTGTGTGTTGGACTTTATAAGGCGCAGGGCAGCAGGGACGGGAGGAGAGCAGAGTACAACTGACACTGCGATCAGCGTTGGCGAGCTCTGCCGCTGCAGCCCAGCCCAGCCCAGCCCGGGCGCCACTTGAAATGCAGCCAAATCTCCGTCAGAGTACCGCTGCCCCGCCCCGCCCCGCCCCGCCCCGCCCCGCCGCGTACATATTAATGGAGAGGGTGTTCCCGGCCGTACGGGGCGGGGCGGGGCGAGGCGGCAGTCCCTGGAGTCTTCCCTCCAGCAGGACGGGACGGGACATGCTCCCTGTTCCAAAACTGCAGACTGACAGTAGCAGAAGCCGCTCCCTGCCGCGATAAGCAAAACGGCCATCGTGGCCGCAAATCCCGTGGCGCGCAAAGAGATCCCGAGGGATCCCGTCCCGCGTCACCTATCCCTCTGCGACATTCCCCCGCGCGCTAGGACCCCCTCAGAACACCGTTCGATCCGCGTGACATTAAGCGAAGCCGCGATAAAATTTTAGCCACGTCAACAAAAAAATTTCGATTAGATATGGTTATGCTGACATAGGTGTCATAAGTTAGATGATAATTTTGCTCAGCGGATCATATTTAAGTTAAGATTCTTGATTAAATGTTTAATTGGCTTAGTTGGCTGCAGGAAGTAGATTTTATTCCCTACAACAATATTTTGGTCATACGGAAAAATCGGTTTTCTGAGTGCCCCGATACAAAAAACTGTAACATGTGTTCTACAAATTACTGCGTAACAATGTTACAGAATTTTGGACTGATTTTTTTTAGAGTGCAGCCTACAGCGCATCTGCTGAAAATACTAAAAACGGGAAAGCGAAAAAATTCTGCATGGTCCACAACAAGTCCGCGCGCCTACTGCGTATGGAGTGTTAGGGGTGATAACGCGGCTGATATCGTAACGCGGCGGCAGCGGCTGGAAGCGTGACTCACACTGCAGCGTGACGCACAGCTGCGGACGTTCACGAGGACGGGAGGAACAGGGGCTGCAGGCGCAGGGGATGAATAAGTGAGCGAGTCTTCGGCAGGTTGGAGGAGAGGAGGGGAGGGGAGGGGTCGCGCCCCAGTTCCACTATACACCTTGTCGCGCGGTGTCGCTCTGAAAGGGCGGGGTGGGGTGGGGTGCGGTGGGGTTGGAGGGGTGGGGTAGGGTTGGGCGGGGCAGTCATCAACATCATCATCCCCTCTCACACATACGACGATTTCACGAACCGCTGAGTCGGCGACAAAAGCAGGCAGTTCGGCCCCGTTGCCTCTCGAGGTCCCGCCCACCCGCCCCGCTCCGCCCCGCCCCACCCCGCCCCGCCCCGCCCCACCCCACCCCCCACCACACGGGAGAAGGGAACTCACTGCAGGGGCACAAGTAAAGGGGCGGAAGAGAGGGAGGGGGGCTAAAACGACCCCGGTGGTGCGAGCAGCACTCCCAGCCTATAACGCCAAAGTTATTACCAATAACAGACGCAACAACTCCACCCCACCCGTATGTACTGCGTACAGTTTTCCAGAGCCCTCCCCCCTCTCCTGCCCCCCCTCCCCCGGTCGCGCCCCTGTTCCTATTTTTACCCCCAGTCAGTCGATGAGCGCGGCAGCGCCCCGCTGCCCTGCAGGCCCCCTGCCCGGCCCACGCATGGCACTGTAAAAGTGTGAGAGAATGACACACATTTGTAGGTGTGTGCATTTCCATTCGAAAACACCAAAACCAGGTTTTCTAAAATGAAACATGTTTTTTTAAAAACTAGACCTGTTCTTTTAAATGCTCTGTAAGCACATTTATAGATGCGTACATATGATGTATACATTTTTCAAAGCACACAAGTCATGTATACTTGATTTAAAGTGTACAATGTACACATTTATATTGACATTGACAGAGAGAGCGCGAATGGCAATTCACACACGTACAAGTGTGCGACATTCACACACTTGGGTTTCAGTGAGCGCGGCGTGCTGTAAAATGCGCGGGAACTCTGCGCTTCGCCGGGCGTTTGCGTGCGAAATACTGTTTATTCTGGGCTGCGCGCCGCGCCGGCGTCGCCTGCAGCGCCAGTGTGCGATCTCCACCACAAGGGCAAACACGCGAGGGCGCCGCGAGGGACGGAGAGCGAGCAAGAGAGCGAGCAAGAGAGCGAGCAAGAGAGCCACTTGTAATGACGACATCAAGGGCCTCTCGCTGCCACTCGCCCTCGCTATCGGGAGGAGCGGGGCGCAGGGAAAAGAAGAAACACGATGAGGAACGTAAAGTAAACTGCTGTCACATACGATAATAAATTTGTATAAAATGGAGGCGTTGTGTTGCGCGCGCGCGCACACACACACACGTGTACATCTTGGAGTAAATACAGCGTGTGTGCGCGTCACGTGATACGATTTGGGCCCCTGTCATCACCACCACGGGCACGTCATTCACACGCCGCTAATGGCAGTCGGGGCGGGTCAGGCCGGGAGGGGGAGGAGGACGGAGAGGGAGAGGGAGAGGGAGAAGGTGAGGGAGAGGGAGAGAGAGGGAGGGAGAGAGAGAGGTGTGCAGCGCGGCGCAAGCCCACGCCTCGAATGACGCCTTATCTCTCGCACATAATCAGATGGGGTGACATCGCCACACGTGCGGTTAGGGGGTGGCGCACATGAGAGAAGAGAGTGCGAGAGAGTGAGAGAGTGTGTGTGAGAGAGAGAGAGAGAGAGAGAGAGAGAGAGAGAGAGAGAGAGAGAGAGAGAGAGAGAGAGAGAGAGAGAGAGAGAGAGAGAGAGAGAGAGAGAGAGAGAGGGAGAGAGAGAGAGAGAGAGAGAGAGAGAGAGAGAGAGAGAGAGAGAGAGAGAGAGAGAGAGAGAGAGAGAGAGAGAGAGAGAGGTAGTTCAAAGAGAGTTAGAGGGAAGACGCAACAGGCAACTCCTCCTCTATCCCGCTGTGATAGAATAGAGACTCTAGCGTGTCCTCCTCCTACGTAATTAAAGTGGCGCTATCGATCTATCCTCTACAAAGCACACACGCACACACACTTGAGTCTAACCCTGCATGTCAGTGTGTGTGTGTGTGTGTGATGGCGCTGACAGCCCGGTCTAGTATGTGGGAGAGAGATAGGACTATACAAAACCAGGGCAGGGCGTGGGGGGAGAGAGGTAGGGGTGGAACAGGAGGCGTTCCACGGGGGTGCGGCAGCGGGGTGCGGTAACGGGGTGCGGCAACAACTTCGCTAACGAGAAATCCTTCAAACTTCCGTTAGCGAGTCGTCGTCTTCGGGTCTTCCGTGCGCGCGCGCGCGCGCTGGAGACGTGGATAGGATTTGGGAAGAGAGCGTTGGCGAGGGGGAGGTGGGGGTGAGCGGACATCCGCGCCAAGAGAGACATGGCAGAACTAACTTGAGCGCGTATGAAGAGGCCCCGTATGCCTGGTAGGCATATTTCTCTCTCTCTCTCTCTCTCTCTCTCTCTCTCTCTCTCTCTCTCTCTCTCTCTCTCTCTCTCTCTCTCTCTCTCCCTCTCTCTCTCTCTCTCTCTCTCTCTCTCTCTCTCTCTCTCTCTCTCTCCCTCTCCCTCTCTCTCCGTCACCTTGGCGCCGCGCCGCCCCGCGACGCCACACAGAGGGGCCTGTTGATGCCGGACAGTGCCGGCCACTATGTGTGCGGTGCAGGCGAGAGGGGCACACGCATGCAGTATGCATGTCTGCAGAGCGACCTGCGGTGACCCCCAGCCCGCGGGCCTCGGAGAGAGCAGCGACCCTGCGCGAGCACTGTGGAAAATATCGTCGTAGATTTACAAAATTTACCGTAATTTATGATTTACAAATGGTTTTGTAAATTTACGGTCGAAGTCACGAATTTACGAAAACCTCGTTGAAGCGAGTGAAAAGTCGATACCAAGTGTCACAACAATTTTGAAATTTTACAGTTTGACATCGTAACTTGACATTTCTCACAGTGAGAGGGAGGGAGAGATAGACATAGAGAGACAGAGAGCGCGAGTGAGAGAGAGAGAGAGAGTGAGCGAGAGAGCGAGCGAGGGGGCCAGGCGGGGACGGAGAGGGGGAGGGAGAGCGAGACAGGGAGAAAAAGGGAGTCACTGGAGCAGAACGCGCGCGGCGCAAAAGCGGCGTGTGTAAAAGGAGGGGTAAAAGGTGGAAAAGGAAGAAGCAGTTAGAGGCGAGTACCCGAGAGCCTTTCCGCCCCGTCCGGCTCCATTTAACGCCCCGTCACACACCCAAACGGTGGCCACGCGCGCTCTCATTGGCTGACTGATCACCGCGCCTCGCCACGCCGCGCCACCGCCACGCTACGCTACGCCACGCCGCGCCGCCTACGGCGCGCGGGATCAAAGGGATCGATTCATCCGTCGGAGCAGCCGGTCCGGCCGCGAGCCGCGGAGCGAGAGGAGACCGGCGGCTGCTCCGCCAAAAATACGACAACGGCGGAGTTGAGACGAGCTGGGGGGGGGGGGGGGGGGGGGGGTGATAGTGGGCGGCCCCGGGGGAGGTCCCAACGCCTCTTCCACTGCCTACGCACCGCTCCGAAATAAAATGGGCGGAAATATCTCACCACCACTCTGTCAATACAAATGTGTACATTGTATACTTTAAATAATGTGTACATATCGTGTATGCATTTATATGTATACATGCGCATGTATACATTTATAAATGTATACATACTCATGTACACTTTGCAAAGAACACACGTGCTGCTGTCACCTTACAGGCCATGTACACTTTGAAAGATGTGTTCATGATCATGTACACTTTTATTAAAGTGTACATAGGCATGTATACATTTATTCAAGTGTACATGGTGATGTATTCATTTATTAAAGTGTACATGGCATGTATACTTTATTTAAAGTGTACAATGTACACATTTGTGCTGACAGAGCACGGCGGATCGCGCCCGTCCTAATCCAAATTAATGATAAAATCAACAACAGGGAGGAATAAAACACCCCCAGCCCCCCACCAGCAGAATTTCGACTCCGCCGGTTTCACATCACTTCAGCAACCCCCCCACCCCCTTCCCCCCCCAGCCACCCGGCTTGTGGTGCAGTTTTGTTATCATTTCCGTCCGATTCAGTAAACACTTGCTACATTTCTGTCGGGCGTAAGGCGGTGTGGGACGGGGCGGGGCGGGGCGGGGCGGGGCGGGGCGTGGCGGGGCGGGGCGAAGATACCAATACACATCTGCTTCTCCTCATCGCGCCTTGTATGTCCGGCGCGCAGGCCGGCGGGGCCCAGACTTGTACATGTAGGCGTTTAGCCGCCTATATTTCACTCGACACGGAGGGAAAAAATACACGACATATTTAACTACCTCGTTAGACAGACAGTGCTCAAATGAACAAAAAAAAATACAGATTTTTTTTTTAATGGTAGTGTTAAAATTAACAAAGTGGCGATAAAACACGACAAAAAAAAATAATCCGCAGCACGGTAATATCCCCCGTCTGAGATGAATAACGTAGATGCGCACGAGACGAGACGGCGGGTATCGAACGCGGATCAGAACAAATTAATGCCACGAGATGCTATCTGCCACTCGCGGGGCAGAGAGAGAGAGAGAGGGAGAGAGAGAGAGAGAGAGAGAGAGAGAGAGAGAGAGAGAGAGAGAGAGACTTGGTAAAAAAGAAGTTAAAACGGAAAAAAAATTCTGCAGGCGCGCGTGAGTTGAGAGAGAGGGACAGAGAGAGAGAGAGAGAGAGAGAGAGAGAGAGAGAGAGAGAGAGAGAGAGAGAGAGAGAGAGAGAGAGAGAGAGAGCCCAGACAGACAGGCAGGCAGACGGACCGGCTCCGAGAGGCTGCCTGGCCGGCCGGCCCAGCTCTGGGCAGCGATAGATTAGTCAGTCAGCCAGAATCAAAGGGAATCCGGCAGGAAAATACACAGCCATTACTCAGGAAATGATGCACTTAGTCGAGAAGGCGGCGGCGGCGGCGAGGCTCAGCCTGGGTCGAGGAGGGGAGGGGGGGAGTAAATCGTGACCCAACGGTACGGGTACTCGTACCTGGATCCCCCCGCCCCCCAGTGCATTAACTCCTCTCCATTCACAAAGTCGAGCCTGGCGGCGAGCACAGCACGGCGGCTCCAGGTAGGTCCAGAGAAGACTGTTGCCAACTTCACCGCGAGCTCAAGTCGCGGGTTCAACGCCAGCCGCCCTTAGTTTTTGCAAAATTAAAAAACATAATAATTTCGACGTGTTGTGCTATAGTACATGTAGCGCCTGCGGGACACTCTGTGTCTGTCTGTCTGTCTGTCTGTCTGTCTGTCTGTCTGTCTGTCTCTCTCTCTCTCTCTCTCTCTCTCTCTCTCTCTCTCTCTCGTAACATGATAATACACCTCACCCCCCGCTACGAAACAAGGAAAAGAGAGGGTACGGTCGTCGCCAGCGACGCTGCCGTCTCAACTTTCGTTCTCAAACTAGTGCGAGCAGCGCGCGGCGCGGCGGGCGAACTCAGAGAGCGAGAGGGGCCTAAGTGCAGAAACAGGAGCGGGCGGGGCGGGGCGGGGCGGGGCGGGGCGGAGCCTGCTTCAGTACGGCTGGCTGTGCGGTGTAGCCGGCAGGTAAATATTACGCCCTTCTGCTTCTCGAGTAACTGCGGCCTGCAGGCAGCGGGGAGAGCGACCGGGCCGGGCCGGCCAGACCAAACATTCGTCCAAGTCACGGGGCTACACGCCAGCACGCCAGCACGCCAGCTGGCCGGCCCGGCCCGGCCCAGCGGCAGCCGCTGCAGTTTACACGCCGTGTAATTTACACGCTGCAGTTTACTCGCCGACTTTAACCAAACTTAAGCGCCGCAAAACAAATTACGCAACACGTGAGTCTCACGTCGAGAGAGAGAGAGAGAAAAAAAAAAGAAAAGTTTAAAATGTAGACAATGGAAACATTGGGAACAACGGGATTTTTTTCTTCTCCCGCTTCTTATAAGAAAGTGTCTATACACTTAAACTGAAACAGCTTGCATTTTTTTAAAAGAGCATAATGCGCATAATGCTCGTGTATGAGTCATTCTATTTCTGCCCCGTCCCGCAAAAACATGTTTGCAAAATTGCAAAGTTCCAGGGGTAAGGTGAGGCGGGTCCCTCTTTTGGACGACACGATACGTGTAACCAAGTGTAACCAGGCCTGGAATGCAAGGCCCCGACCGGCGGCGAGAGGGGCGGTACGGGGGCGGGGGCCGGGGGCGGGGACCAGGGGCCGGGGGCGGCCGGGCCAAGAGAGGCCGACTCGGCCCGGCCCGGCCGGCAAGGACCAACGTACTGTACCGGCGGGTACCCTTGGGAGGAGCGAAGCGACAACCAAACGAAATAAAGCCAAATCAGAAAACAAGAAAAATAAAAACAAGAAGGACGTAAGGGGAGAGAATATACCGCACCGCGTGAGAGAACAGCGGCGGCAGGTTGAGAGCACAGCTGGTCGGCCCAAGAGTGAGAGAGAGAGAGAGAGAGAGAGAGAGAGAGAGAGAGAGAGAGAGAGAGAGAGAGAGAGAGAGAGAGAGAGAGAGAGAGAGAGAGAGAGAGAGAGAGAGAGAGAGAGGGAGAGAGGGAGAGAGAGAGAGAGAGAGAGAGAGAGAGCAAGAGAGAGAGAGAGCAAGAGAGAGAGAGCAAGAGAGAGAGAGCAAGAGAGAGAGAGAGAGAGAATGAGTGAGCAAGAGCGAGCGAGAAAGAGAGAGATAGAAAGGGCGAGACCCAGAGAATTAAGAAAGGAGGCCGAGGAAATTTTTGCATGGGCGATATAGCCACTTAAGCCGTTCGCTCATAACGGCCTGGGGCCTGGGACCTCCGCTAGGAGGGCGTTGCGTCTCGTCGCGGGCGTGACCGGCGTCGCAAGCAACGACGCTGCCGACGCCCTCCTTCACATTCCAGTGCCGATTTCCCAGTGAAAAGCAGAAAACGAGCGACTGAGAAAGGGCAGGGCAGCCCGCGCGGCGCGGGGCGGCACCAGCTTCCAAGGGGGAAGAGCGTCAAAGGGGATGAGTCAGCTGGACCGCCTCTCTCTCTCTCTCTCTCTCTCTCTCTCTCTCTCTCTCTCTCTCTCTCTCTCTCTCTCTCTCTCTCTCTCTCTCTCTCTCTCTCCCTCTCTCTCTCTCTCTCTCTCCACGGGGGGCGCTCGTAAAGCGCGCGCGGTAAGTCGCTTCCACTCCATACGCGAGGGGCATTCCGACCGCTAACGACCCGCCCTCCTCACGGCCATAACGTTACATTCGATCTGCATCTGTCACGTTACGCCCCCCGTCACGATCACAAAGTCGCCCGCGGTCACTGTCACGGCCGCGCAGCGTGACGACGCTCCTGTGCCCCTGCGGTCGCGCGGCCCCGCCGCAAACGTTACCACCCCAAGTGTGCGAATGTCGCAGACCAGTACACTTAAAAAAAAAATATCGTCGTAAATTATCTACAAAATATTTCGTAATTTGTGATTTACAAACAATGTTGTAAACTTACGATCGGTATCGTAAATTTACAAAAGCCAACATGTGTTCGTTTAAGAATGACAAGTCAACAGGAAGGGTCAGTCCAACTTTGTAATTTTACACTCTCCAATATCGTTACTTTGCGAAATTTCTCATAGAAAATTTTCCCGTAACCTTTACATACATTTTTCACAGTGAAGGCGTGGGAATTTCCATTCGCGCAATCGAATTAGTTAAGGTTCGTAGAATTAAGGATCGCTCCATAAGGACACGGTGGCGCGGTGAGCGGCCAGAAGAAGAAGGAACTGTCCGGGCGCCTTAGTGATTTAAGGTAGGCAAGCCCGGCGCACAGCGGAGCTTGGCGTGGTGCCGAGCCGAGCTCGTCGACCTCTCCCGATACAGGGTGTCCGCCCCGCCCCGCCCCGCTCCTCCTCCATCCTCCAGCATCGTCGGCTGATGCCCTGCTGGAGCCTCCAGAGGCGGAATGACGCTGGCGGGGTCCCAAGGCCTGTCCAGCCGACGCCCGCCCCGCCCGCCCCGCCCCGCCCCACCCCGCCCCGCTCCGCCAGCAGCAGCGGCTGCCATCCCTCATGTCCGGCCCGCACAGCCGATACCAGCAGCCACCCCCACCAGCCACTCCGCACCCCAACCACACCATTTTATTTTGTCTTCACGATCCCACTTGCGCGAAGACCCGGGCCTCCAAATGTCACACACTTTGAGGTGTGCGAACTTGAATTCGTATAACACTCTAAGACTCGTAATAAAAATTCATACAGTGATAGTTGAGGGGGAAACAAATCTAAATATGTATGTAGAAATGTCGTGAATTTTTAAGAACATTTGTTGATTTTTTTGTTGTTGCAAATTTTTTGCTCTGACTTGGTCTAATTTGTTCTGAACTCTTCAAAACTTTTCTGAATTCTTCTCAATTTTTTTCTGATCTTTCTGAATTACTAGGCGTACAAACATTTCAAAGTTATTTCCCCCTCGGTCTTACTCGTTCAAAGCTACGAATAAAAATACATAGCACCCACCTACAAGTCTTCGACATTCCTCACACTCGGGTCGCCCGCAGTGGAGAGAATGTGCGGCTGCGAAACTCGCTCAAAATCTTGTAGGAACGGTGTGAGGCGCGGTGTGCGCGGAGAGGTGGGCACGGGCCAGAGCTATCTCAGCCCCTAATTCAATAACTTCCTCCGGAGGCACCCCACCTCTCCCACAGGTTCATTACACTCCAATTCAGCGGCCCCTTTAACACTATTTTGCACATTGGCCCCGGAGCGGAGAAGCCACCCGGAGGAACAGGGCTAATTTCAGCGGGGGTGCTGCGGGTGGGGGGGGGGGGGGGGGATGTATGGAACTAGGAAAGTTGATAGCAGAGTCGGAAATAAAAAATAAACCCAGGGCCGCGCATGGCAGACAAAGAAATTACTTCCACCCTCCTAGCCCTTTTCCTAAACTAAGAAACGCGTCAGTACACGGAGGGGGGGGAGGGGGAGAGAGAGAGAGAGAGAGAGAGAGAGAGAGAGAGAGAGAGAGAGAGAGAGAGAGAGAGAGAGAGAGAGAGAGAGAGAGAGAGAGAGAGAGAGAGAGAGAGAGAGAGAGAGAGAGAGAGAGAGAGGAGCTTTAATAAGAGCCGCAGGTGCAAACGTTAGCAGCTGATTAAATTTAGAACCAGAGCAAGCAATCTATTTTCTTTAGTTCGGACCGCTACTGCCGCTATGGCTGGCGGGGCGGAACAGTCAGGCGGCTGCTTGGATCCTCTTGTGCATAAATTGAGCAAGAGTTGCTGAGGTCCGTGAAAAACTGCACTCCCCCCTACCCCCACCGCGACCCCCACCCTTCCTTCTCTCCCACCATTTCACTCGCCTCATTGTAACTTACAGCAGCAGCAGTGGCCATTCGCCAAAGGGTAGATGGGGCGGAGAGGGGGGGAGGGGGGGGGAAAGAGGCCAGCGCATTTCTTGCTTTTCGGTCGAGATGCCATGATATTGATATCCGCTTCCACAGCGAGAGGAAGGGAGACAAGGGAGGGGGAGGGGGAGTGGGAGGGGGGCAGAGGGCAGGAGCAGAGGCCAAAGTATCCTCCATAGCAAGTAGTTCCGGTCCGGGGCCATACGAAGGCCGGAGGGCCGGCTGTTCAAACGGACCCCCTCCGCGGGCCGGGTGCGGCGGTGTTGGGTCGGGTGGGGTGGGGTGGGGTGGGGTGCTGAACTCCGCAAAGGGGCCAGTGGAGCGGAGTGTTCATGACAGTATTAGGACTGTGGTTCAAAAGTCACAAAACATAATACAAATAAAAAAATAGGCAGGTGTATGAGCTTACCCAAGTGCCAAAATGTGTGCATGGCAGTGAGTATATTGAACACTATGGAACACCGAGTAGAAGTAAGGGTCGAAGGGACTCTCGTGCGTGGCGGGGCGGGGCGAGGCGGGGAGGTCTGAGCCCACCCCACCCCGCGCCACCCGCAGCGCCACGCCCGCATCACAGGACAGGCCGATCGGCGCACAGGGCGGGGCGGGGCGGGGCGGGGCGTGGTGGGGCGAGGCAGGGCGCAGCGGGGCGGGGCAGCGACGAGAACGAGGAGAGAAAAATGCAAAACTGCTTCATTAGCATTCCTCTTTTTATTTTGCGCGCACCACCTGCCCCGCCCCGCCCCGCCACGCCAGGCCCAGCTGGGCGCCCCGGCTCGCGTGTCCGAGGGGCATAACGCCCCGCCACGCCCGCAAAAGGAAGAAGCTACTCGCCGGCCTCTCCCGCTTAGCACCCGCCGAAACCGTCCCGAAATTACACATAAAACACCCCTTTCGCCGCCATGGCCAGGCCCAGCCCGGCTCACCGCGGCCGGCCGGCGCGCTGCCGGCGCCGAGTCCCACCCGGCTCACCGGCGGGGTCCTGGTGACCGGAGCATACCGGGGCGTGGGAAGAGCGGCGGCCGCGAGTCGCACGCGGGGCGTGGCGGGGCGTGGCGGGGCGTGGCGGGGTGTGGCGGGGCGTGGCGGGGCGTGGCGGGGTGTGGCGTGGCGGGGCGTGGCGGGGCGTGGCGGGGCGTGGCGGGGCGTGGCGGGGCGTGGCGGGGCGTGGCGTGGCGGGGAACCACCGCGGAGGCGACGAATCACTCAGTCATTACCGACGAGCTTTAATTAAAGGGAAAGTCTGTCGGGCCGGTGTAGCGCACAGTGTCGCCGAGCTGGGCCGGGAGCAGGAACGCCCCACCGCACCCCACCACACCTCACCCACCCCGCCCCGCCCCGCCCGCCCGGTCGGCACCGGGAGGAAAAGACAAATATTGGAAGAACAAGAGACCGTGGCGTCGGGTGGTGCCGGGGCCGGGGCCCGGGCTGGGGGACGGCCAGGGTCGGCGGCCGCAGCATTTGCAGAGCACTGCTGGCGTCCGCCAAACACTGGGCAAAGCAAGGAGCAGCAGCAGTTGGCGGCCCCGCCCCGCCCCGCCCCGCCCCGCCCGAGACCACCACCGGGCAGGTGGCCCAGCTCCGCCCCGCCCCGCCACGCCCCGCACACCATTAGGGAAATTAAAATCGGTCCCAACTGTTCCGCCGGGCCGCGGGGCGGCCGGGGCGGCCGGGGCCGACAGCTTGGCCGGCGTGCCGACCCAACCCCGACGACGCCCAGGTGCCCGACGGCGTTGTGCTCGCGTGGGTCGCGCACCTCCCCCTCCCCCTCCTCCACCTCCTACCACCCCGGGGGCACAACTGCATTACCTCCGTTCCGTTGTGTATAACACGAAGGAGGAAAAGAGGGGGGGGGGGGGTCATCGTAGCCAGGGAACCCACGGTACTGGTCGGAGGACGGGCTGCCAGGACAGCGCCGGGCGGGGCGCGGTGGGGCGGGGCGCGGTGGGGCGGGGTGAGGCGGGGCGGGGCGGGGCGCGGCCGGGCGCCATTACATTCCCGATAAGTAAATATTTTATCGAGTCGACAACGTGGTTTGGCCGGGCGGTGGCGTTGGCGACGGAGTCGCCCCAACGACCCGGACGACATTCCCCGGCGAAGGCAGAGAGAGAGAGAGAGAGAGAGAGAGAGAGAGAGAGAGAGAGAGAGAGAGAGAGAGAGAGAGAGAGAGAGAGAGAGAGAGAGAGAGAGAGAGAGGGAGAGAGTCGATCCAGGACCTGGATTACCACATAATATCGCGTACGAACAAGAAAAAGCGTCCTTTGGTCGTCACGGCGTCGTCCTGAGCAGCCTGGTGCAGAAGACCCGAGAGTCCCCCCCATTCCCCGCCCGCTGACGTCAAGGAGGCCGTGCGCGCACTGGAAACCCAAGTGTGTGAATCTCTATCAAACACTTGCAGGTGTGTGTGCATTTCTACGCATCAACTTGAACATGTCAAGGGTGTCACGGTGTAATTTTTCATAGGAATTTCGAGCAAGAACTTAAAGTGTGCGCGAATGGAAAGTCACACACCTGCAAGAGTGTGACATTCACACACGTGGGTTTCCAGTGCCCTTATAAGTGGTGCTCTTCTCTTACTCCAGTGGGCTGCTGGCCGCGCCATGCCATGCACTCCCGCCCCGGGCCGGCTTTGTCCGCGGCTAATGCACGCGTGCGGTATGCCCTGCCCTGCAGGTGCTAATGACCCGCTCAGAGAGAGAGAGAGAGAGAGAGAGAGAGAGAGAGAGAGAGAGAGAGAGAGAGGGGGGGGAGCGTCCTGACGCATCCGGAGGTGCGACTGCAGCGCGGAGTGGAGGGCGGCAACGAAAATGAAAAGTACACTGTAAAGACAAGTATGTGAATGTCGCACACACTCCACTGTTATTCGATTCATGTGACGTCACATTCTTTTCACTGTAAAAACTGTCACATTCGTTTGGATGTAAGTGTCACATTCCTTTGAATATGACTGCCGAATTTACGGCGCTTTGCCCTGACGATTCACATTACAACAAATGTGACATCATATTAGAACGCATGTGACAGCTTTTACAGTTAAACGAATGTGACGTCACATGAATTGAATAACAGTCTTGTAGGTGTGTGTGCAATTTGCATCCGTGCCCTTGAGCAAGTAAAATCATAATGTTTCCTATAGAAATTGTTGCACACACTTGAGGGGGGGCAGAGCCTTTGCCGTCTGGGACTCGGTCTGGGAGCAGAAGGTTCCAACGCCTCCTCCTGCCCTCGCCGATTACACACTTTATCATTCGGGGCTGTCGCTGCCTCTGGCCCGGAATACGAAGACCCCCCCCCCTCCCCCCTCCCGGCGGGGTCCCATGCCGTTCGTTTTATGCGCCAGCCACGAATGCAATGGCACGTTGTCCTCCTCACTCAGCGGCTGTATTCGGAAATTAGCGGCCGTTCTTCAACTTGCTCTCTCTCTCTCTCTCTCTCTCTCTCTCTCTCTCTCTCTCGCTCTCTCACTGGAGCCAGTGCTGGCGAACGTGTGGGAGGGACAGAGAGCGACAGAGAGCGAGCGAGAGAGAGAGAGCCAGACGGAACGCCGCCATAGCCGCTTCCTTTTATTAATGTCGGTGGCGGGGCGGGGCGGGGCGGGGCGGGGCGGGGCGGGTATAACACTTTGTACTCCCGCATGCAGCCACGCTGTTAATTGCCTGGGCTTTGGTACATCGGTAACGGCGGCGGACGGGAGAGAGGGAAATGGAGAGAGAGAGAGAGAGAGAGAGAGAGAGAGAGAGAGAGAGAGGGAGAAAGAGAGAGAGCGGGGGAAGGGGCAGCGAGGGGGTACTGCATCTTATTGCGGGACTTTGATCCAGCAGTAGATGAGGGGGAGGGTTGGCGCTGCAGTTAGGCCCCTGATGCAGTTAGTCTACCCCCTCGCCCCTCCCCGTTGGCCGGAGACAATGCATTTGATAGAGATATGCCCTTTGGCACCCCACGACTTGGCTCGTGTATTGTCCTGGTCTCTCACCCATTGGCTGATGGCAGGGCTGAGCGGGTCGGGCGGGCGACGCGTCGCTCTCTGTCGAGTCCGCGTCGGCCGTCGGCGTCGGTCCGCGCCAGTCGCTCGTTAACACTCGTCTTCGGAATGCGCGCCAAAGCGACGCGTCGCGGCGAGCGCCGGTACGCCGCCGTCGGCCAGAATGCCGCCGCTCCGCACACCCAAGTGCGTCAACGTAGCACACTTTGCGGCCGTGCGAATTTCCACCAGTGTTGCCTGAAAGGTAGGCAATAAGTAGCCCAAACCCAGTGGAGCAGTAAAGCGGGCTGCATCTGCGCCTGCCTACTAGGCAATATACACGCCCCAGTGCAAAGGTGTTGCCTTTAGTAGGCAGGCGCAGATGCAGCCCACATTACCTCCCTGTAATTTAGGCTACTTATTGCCTACTTTTCTAGCAACACTGGATTGCCACACCCATGCGTGCGAAAATTCACACCCACACACACACACTCGCTTAAGTGCCCCATGGGAACAGCATGTCGCATCCACGTCGAATCGACGAAATCTACGTGGACCACGTGGATGAGGATGTATCCACCAAATATCCACGAACTTTCCACATTGATTTTAAAGGGAATTTTCCACGTAGAAAAAAAACGAAATTTCTACGTGGATACTCCCTATTCCTATCCACGTTGATCTGTCGCTCTTGCATCCACATTGTTCATTCTGAGAAATATCTACGTAGATAAAAAATGAAAATTCTACGTGGATACATTTTATTTTTATCCACGTATATGCATCGCTGCAGTGTCCACGCTGTTTGTACAGGCGCTTATCTCGAAAAAATTAAACGCGTTCTCCACGTATATTTTCTCGTGCTTTACGCTACAATAGACGCGTTTCCCGACTTAGTCAGGTTTACTTTAAGAGACATGCTCCGACTGGACCATCCTCGTAGCATCTACGTGGATAGGTCGTGGATGGACTCCACGGGCATCCACGCCGTATAACTTAGCTATGACACGGCCAACTTAAGCAGATGTTCCCGTGGCTCCGTGGGTAGCGGCGTCAACTGGTAACCGGAAGGTCCGAGGTTCAACTCCCAGCAAAGGTAAAGGTAAAAAAAAAGTAGGCAAAATCGATAAAACCTAGAACAGTAAATACTAAACGTTAAATAAAAGCAAAACAAAAACATTTTTCTTTTTTTTTTTCAAAATTATAAAAACATTTGATGAGTACTATAGGGGTTGGTAAGCGAATCCACGGGGATGTGAGCTCGAACGAGACCAGCTGTACGTCGATACAGCGGAGATAGGCGCTGTGACGGGGCGCCCCATCGACGATCAATCGACGGGGAATCGCGAACCGTTTGGCCCTCGATCATCGACGCGACCATCCACGTGCAAAAGACATCACCGTCGACGGTGCATCCATGTCGCATCAATATAGTTGTTCCCATGGGGTGTGTGAATGGAAATTCACACACCTACAAGTATGCGACACTCACACACTTGGGTTAGGCCCTCCTGTGAGGTTCTCCTCCGTCCTGCTGGCTCGCTGCAGGAATGCCGCCCGCCGGGCAGGCGAGGGCAGCAGGCCCAGCCAGACTCTGCTCGTTCCTTATTATCCGCTTCCCTTTTTCGGGAGGGGAATGCCCGCCCCGCCCCGCCCCGCCCCGCCCCGCCCCGCCCCGCCCCGGACCAAGGAGGCTGAATGGCGGCGGGGCGGCCCGCTCGTGCATGTCATGCGTGCGCGCCACTCTCTCATCCTTTTCGGCGGCTTTCCGTTTACCGGAAATTGGCCGCAACGTTTCGACTCGGGGACGGTATGCACTTGTCTCGGGTACGGCCTCGATCGTCAGGAAGAAATGATTGAAACGTGTCGTCAGGAAATGATTGAAACGTGTCGTCATTACGGGACGCGTCAAAAACGAACGATGACGCGACGCGCTTTCACCGCCGTCATTAACACGTTCTCCGTCGGGTTGCGTCTTTAATGCAGGAGGTGTCCCAGTTTTACACGCTTGTATGAAGTTTAGCAGGCAGGCCGGTCGCCGAGTGTGAGAGAGTGTGTGTGAGAGAGAGAGAGAGAGAGAGAGAGAGAGAGAGAGAGAGAGAGAGAGAGAGAGAGAGAGAGAGAGAGAGCGCAATGCGAAATAAAAATAATAAAGTAAAAGACGATGTAAGGAGAGGTGGGGTAGGATTGTGCATTCGCGCGGCGTTCCTCTTGTTAGCCGCTGCACTGCTTGTCCATGCCCGCCGCGTCCCGGCCTCGGGTGAGAACGCCGAACACCCTCGGCCAGGTGTCAGTGTCATCCTGCTAGCAGTGCAATTCGTTCTTGAGATTCTTTTTTGATGGAATTTTTTTTTTATTATGAAGAGGTATTCCACTTGAAAACAGAAGAGCGTGAATATTCACCTCACGCAAATTAATCTTTAAAATAAAATGAAATCCTCTCTCTTTTTTTTTTTTTTTTGAAGTCTTTATACGCTCGGAATTGACTTGCTGCAGCTGACAGGCGTCCAACACGCGTACGGCGGCCGCTAGAGACCATTGAAAGTGAAAAAAAAGATAGTAATGGGATATATATAAGAACGTTGCAGGTATTTAAAAATAATAAAACGGAGGAGCGAAGGAAGAAAAAAAAGGGCTTTCGATACCAGGCCGGCGCAGTGATGGCATGTCGCATGCCACGCCGGCATGCCCTGCGCAAGACGCGTCGTTTTACAAAGGTTTTAAGACGGCAGGCATTTCTTTATTTCCTTCTTATTTCCTCCGCAGGCCTGCAGCCATGCCTGCAGCCGGGGCCAGCAGGACGACAGCGGGGCGGGGCGGGGCAGCAGCGGCGGCCTGTTGCGGCCTGTTCCGCGAATCGCGTCGCATCGCAGTCGCGCCGCCGAGGCAGCAGGAACGCGAAATGCCAATCCGAAACCTCCGACGCAGCCCGACGCCCACACGGGCGAACGAGCGAGGGAAAGGGGGGGGGGGGGAGAAAACGAGTTTATTGAGTCGGTCCGAAAGAGATAAGCAGTTCATTTGCAACTGATGGCCCCGTCCTGCCTGCAGCCAGCCCCACGGAGGGCGGGGCGGGGTGGGGTGGGGCGGGGTGGGGCGGGGCGGGGGGCTGCTGCCATCAAATACATTCAGGAGCCAATTTAATGCGACTGCCTGCTGAGGAGTGGGGGACCCGTACCCGTCCCGGCAGGCCGGCCGGCCAGCAGGTGGACAATAATGTCCCTGCAGCGGGCGGGGGACCCACTGCTGGGCCCCTCGGGTGGACCTGGAATGTCTGACTAAGTCTGCTGCTCGCTCCAGCAGGCGAATCTCCAGGAGTTCTCCTCCAGAGCCGCGGCAGAACGCCGAGCGACCAGGCAGATGCATCAGCATGGGCCGGCCGGCCATTACGCAAAACGCACGTCATTTATGCACAATTTCCGACCCCCCGCCCCCCTCCCCGGCGTGTCTCCTCCCCGGCGTGTCTCCTCCTCGGCTCCGATAGCTGATCAGGCCTGATTAGATCAACCGCCGCGATGTTCCAGATCCAGCGGCCGGTGACCCGGGCCCCGGCCCGGCCCGGCCCGCCTGGAGTCTGGACAAGGCCCGGCCGGGGCCGCCGCGTGGGAACACGGCTGCGCTGGAGAAACACACCTGTAGGTGTGTGATTTTATTTTCGATCCGTATACACTTTTCCTCAAGTGTGGTGATATAGAAATACATGCGCGTTATTCCTAGTTCAAGTGCGTGATTGAAAATTCACACACTTCTCTGTTTCCCGTGTGCGCGTGGGCCCTGCTAGACGACCAGCGGTACTCACTCACCTGCCGCTTCGTCACGCCGAGGTTCGCGCGCTTTGCGAAGGCACGCGCACTCTTAGGACTCGTCACCGGTCAGCTGTCACTCACCTGGAAACGAAAGATGACAAAAGGTTAGGTATGAGAGAGGGAGAGAGAGGGAGAATGGGCGGGGGAGAGGGGGAGAGGGGGAGAGAGAGAGAGAGAGAGAGAGAGAGAGAGGGGGGGGGGGGGTTCGACGCGTATCCGCCCTGCCCCTCCGCCCCCGCCCTACGGCACGCTTTGCGCATATGCCGAGAGCGGCACGCGCGATTCGTCACACGGGCCCGTCACACACCCGTCACACACGCGCACGCACCAGCACGCTCGGCCCTAATCCGAGCTGCGGCCGGGGGCGGGGCGGGGCACGGGGGAGGGCGTGCGTGCCGTGACAGCTGCAGCAGTGCGGGGCCCGGCCCGGCCCAGGTGCAACAGGCGAGCGCCCCGCCCCGCCCCGCCCCGCCCCCCCCGCCATGGCTTATCAATCCCATACGCACGGCCCGTGCTGTCAAACACATTCGCCGCGCACGCCCCCGCCCCGCCCCGCCCCGCCCCGCCACATTCCGGGACGGTATAAGGGCCATTTTAAAGCTGAAGAGGATTCAACTCGAAATGCGCCGCGAAATACAACCACTCATCTCTGCGGCTGATGCAGTGAAAATGCTCACTGACAAATCTAGACACACCTGACAGCGGACTGAAATTCAAGTCAAATTCCCTGCAAAAATGCTTATGACAGGCCTCCGTGTCCTTCCTACACTGTTAAAAAAAGACTCGAAAATTCACGACATATTCGTTGTGAAAAAAATTGCCAGAGCTCTTCGTGATTATTTTGGGGAAATCACAACGCTTCTTTGTTATCAAAAATTAATTAACTTCAGAAGTATTAAGACTAGTCTACAACTATTACAAATTAAGATAGCACAATGCTCGATTTTTGACTACGAAGAAGTGTTGGGATTTCACAGATGCTCCGTATCGAGCTAGTGCTGGAAAATCACAACATATTTTTAACAGTGTAGGTCCTCAAAGAAAGAGCCTTTCCTTTCAGGCTACGTTAATTTCCCCTCCAATCGGTCCAGTCCTCCAGGCCCCCTCCAGGCCCCCTCCAGGCCCCCTCCAGGCCCCCTCCAGGCCCCCTCCAGGCCCCCTCCAGGCCCCCTCCAGGCCCCCTCCAGGCCCCCTCCAGGCCCCCTCCAGGCCCCCTCCAGGCCCCCTCCAGGCCCCCTCCAGGCCCCCTCCAGGCCTTCTCCAGGCCTCCTCCAGGCCTTCTCCAGGCCTCCTCCAGGCCGGCGGCGCGTTTGGTCCAGCTGACAACTGTTATTCCATCAATTATGTTATTATATGACGCTTTTATGCTAAGCGCGGAGAGCTGGGGTGAGGTGAGGAAACAGATGCCAACACTCTCAGCGGCAGGGGAAAAAAACATCATCAAAAGCAATACACAATGGTGCGCAATTTTGTCCTCCTGGGTGCGCGGAAACAGAAAGAACGATAGAGAGAGAGAGAGAGGGAGAGGGAGAGGGAGAGGGAGAGGGAGAGAGAGAGAGAGAGAGCTGCCTTTCTGCACGACTTCTAATTGCGCTCGCTTGCAAGGGCAGACGGCAGGCCGGCCGGTCGGCCAGACTAAACACGTCAC
>CM066259.1:1515085-1702585 GCA_033675135.1 Frankliniella intonsa
CGAGAACGAGACGGGCCGTGGCGGGGCGGGGCGTGGCGGGTCGGGGCGGGGCGGGGCGGGGCGGGGCGGGGCGGGGCGGGGTGGGACGCCCACCTCTGGGACGGGTCCGCCGGCGACCCGCATCCGATCCAATAACAACTACTTACACCTCGGCCCGCCCCACCCCGCCCCGCCTATTCGGCGACGCGTCCGCCCGTTTCCGGCCGGCGGGGCGGGGCGGGGCGGGGCGGGCCGGGGCGGCCAGGCTGACGGCCAGGATGAAGACATCAGCCCGGCCCAACCGCAATGAGGACGGAACAAGGGGGATGCGGATTCAGTTTGGGATTCGTGACGAATGAGGCCGGGCGTGGCCGGGGGCGGACACGGCCACTGCAGCAGCTGCCACCCATAACGGCGGGGCGGGGCGGGGCGGGGCGGGGCAGGACGGGGCGAGGCGCGGCGGGGCGTGGCAGGGCGGGGCAGGGCGGGCCCCGCCACACACAAACACACTTTCATTCTTCGCGTATCAAAAGGAATGAACGCAAATTATTATCGTCTCCTCCTACCCTTCCTCGTCTTGCGTGAGAGAGAGAGAGAGAGAGAGAGAGAGAGAGAGAGAGAGAGAGAGAGAGAGAGAGAGAGAGAGAGAGAGAGAGAGAGACCCCGCTCGTTGCGTGACCCTAACCCCGGGGTGCGCGCGCTGTACGGGGGGTCCAGTACCAGACAAGCCCGTACCGCGCCGCGCCGCGGCCCGATAACACAGAACGAAAGAGTTACACTCGTGGGCTTTACTACACATAGCTCATCTTACTGTATCGTGCCTACAGGCGGGGTAGGGTGGGGGGCGGGGTAGGGTGGGGCGTGGTAGATGCCCCACCCCACCCCGCCCCACCGTGTCTCGATTAGTTCCAGACGAGTGCAGAGCCGAGAGCTATAGAGAGGGGGGGGGGGGGGGGGCGACCACCAGGGGACTCACTGGACCAGGCTGGACTGCCGGACCACCCAATACCCAATGGAGTGGGGAGGGGGGCAGGACGTCTTATTCAGATCGAACCATATCCACTGCGCATCACGCCAGCGGGACCCGCCCCGCCCCGCGCGCACCAGGGGGGCGCCTCTCATTCCAACTACATCAGCGGCCTCTCCTTTCAATTTTTTTTTTTTTGATATTAATAGTTTTAAATCTTGTTTTCCACGGTGTAGTCATCATGGTGTGTATATTAGTACATATACCGCGAAGAGAACCATGGAAAATTCACAACTTTTACCAGTTACGTGAAGGAATTGAACTCGTTGTATCCAGCGAGACCGCGCGTCGGCGCTCCGTGAGATTTTTTTCGTGAGCGTCTTCATCTTCATTCATGTTATTCTCGGGACAATTTCGGTAAAATTGTACACATTTCCCCTCGTTTAGCCCGCCGGCCGTCCAGCCGGTCCTTCCCTCTCTCTCTCTCTCTCTCTCTCTCTCTCTCTCTCTCTCTCGCCGCGGGCGGGGCCTTAATGAATACCATTAGCGAGCGTTATGAGCCGGGCCGTCACGCGTCGGGCTGATTGAGTCAACATCAATCGACAGCACAAGCACAACGCGGCGCCGGCCAGGCTGATGCTTGATGGTTGATGATGGGCCTCTCCTTGCCCGCCCCGCCCCGCCCCGCCCCGCCCCACCCCGCCCCGCCCCGGACTTGGGCCGGAGCGCGGAGTCTCATGGTGTGGTCCCTGGTGACGAGGCGTCGACAACACAACGCAGGGCGCGAACGCACCGTCACTTCCCCCTTCTGAAAAGGAACACCCCACCCCACCCCGCCCCGCCCCGCCCCGCCCCTAGGCCACCTCTGTGGGGGGGATAAATTATTAGAAACGCTGCGACAATGCCCGAGCCCACCCCTGCGCCGCGCCGCGCCACGCCACCCGGTCGGCGACAGATAGATGGGTTGGATGAGGAAGAAGATGAACCCGAAGCAGCACGCCTTGTGCCCTGCAGGGACCTCCCGGGGACGAAAACCGAACGTCTCACGATCAACGACACCCAGAAAATCGTTTCCTTAAAACTATGAAAAATTTCCTTACGTTTCGGTTTTTTTCTTTAAGTCAAGGAAATTTGCCTAAAATGGACATAAAGAAATGGTTATCTTATTTTTAAGAAAAGTTTTCCTTATTTTAAGGGAAATTCTTAAAGTTAAGGGAATATTGACGTTAAAACGATGGCATTTCTTTGAAATTAAGAAAAACTTTCCTAATGTTTTTTCAAGGAAACACTTTTCTGGGTGGAGCCGACCCACACGCAGGGGCAACAACCCAAGTGAGCGAATAATGTCGTACACTTGTACGTGAGCAGTGCACTCGGCCTCAGGTCCATGCAGTACCTTTTCTTCTTTTTATTTAAAATGTTTTTATGGGCGCGAGCAGGGAAGTCAACACATCTTTAGGAGCGCGCGCACGGTAAAAACAATACCTCAATTTTTGAGGAAAGGGGGAAAACCTTGAGGAACACATGATTCGAGGGAACCTCCTCAGATTTTGAGGATGTCTCCTCAAAATTTGGGGGAAATTCACACACTAAACCCTTATGCACTTTGTTGTGCATAAGCCTGCAAGATCTACGCTGAACCATAACTATGCAAATCCCGCTGCATAATCCTCAGAAATCTCGATGAAATCCCTTATGCACAAATTTGTGCATAATTATGTACAATGTGTGCAACTAGAAATCTCATAAAAATCTCATTGCATAATCTATGGTTGTATAAAATCATTGCATAACGATCTCAAAATCTCAGATATAAGGGTTTAGTGTGCACACATATTTTGAGGGGATTTCCTCAAAATCTGAGGAGATTCCCACAAATTATGGAAGTTGAGAACGTCGGGGTCATTAGGGCCTCACGGGCGTCACGTGACTGACACCCTCAGCTCGGCTCGGTGGCGACAGCAGCAGACAGCTGACGGCAACAGCTGATCAGGTTCCTCTCTCCAGCTCGCAGCTCGGTGTGGAGGCTGGAGGCCCAGCCCAAGCAGCGCGTCTAAGGTGACAACGGCAGGCAATTCGGGGGGCAACAAACACGACGACTCGACGCCTTCCGAGGAAACTAATTTCGCGCCTTTCCAGACCAAGCGGCTCCGCAGGGGCCTGGACAATTACAAACACTTGGAGACAAAGCGAGCGCAGGGGAGGGGAGGGGAGAGGATGCGGCTGAGGACGAGGACGAGGGGGAGAGAGAGAGGGAGAGAGAGAGAGAGAGAGGGAGCGAGAGAGAGAGGGAGCGAGAGAGGGAGAGAGAGAGAGAAAGAGAGAGAGAGAGAGAGAGAGAGAGAGAGAGAGAGAGAGAGAGAGAGAGAGAGAGAGAGAGAGAGAGAGAGAGAGAGAGAGAGAGAGAGAGAGAGAGAGAGAGAGAGAGAGAGAGAGAGAGAGAGAGAGAGAGAGAGAGAGAGAGAGAGAGAGAGAGAGAGAGAGAGAGAGAGAGAGAGAGAGAGAGAGAGAGAGGGGGGGGGCTTTTATGAGGCCACCGCCTGGAGCCTGGCCAGGAGGTCAAGAGTCGACCACTCGCGCGCTCGCTGATGCTATGGTCCCCACTCCCGGGGCCGGCCCGGCCTCCGCGGCGCAAGTTTTAGTCCCAAAACAGACCATGTCCCAGAGGGGAGGATAGGGGTTGGAAGAAGTGCGGGGGATGAAGTGAGGGAGGGGAGGGGGAGGAGGCGGCGGCGGCCCGGACCGTCCCGGGCGCATTCCAGAGAACCAATAAGAGCGACTGTGTTAGCAGCACTGAGGAAACTCGCGCCGGCCGGCGCGTAATACCGACGCGTCAATCTAGGATGAGAACACTGTGGAAAAATATAGTTGGAGGTTTTACTGCGGGAAATTTTGTAAATCTACAACATAAAATTGTAAAATGACAAGCGCCATTACGTGTGGGCTTGCGAAAGTGAAAATTACAACCCACCAGAATGTTTTTCACAGTAGTAAGGCTCACACAGCACACCGGAGGGAAAAAATACGGAAAATTGTGGAATAAAGGAGGGAACACTGCCACGCATTCCGCAACGCCATTCAATGAGCGCGGGGAAAACTAAGGAAAGAAGGCTCGGTGATTGAAACAGGGAGGGGGGCGAACCAAAAAAAGGACTTGGGGGATTTTTTGGGGCAGTGGTATCTTCGACAAGGGGGCTCAAGGAACGCAAGAGCTACTTTTCGAGAACCGGCAACGGAAAATGCTGCATGTGTGTGGGTGGGTGTGTGTGTTCGTACACTGTGACACCAAGTTTTCAACTGTTCAACACTTGAATGTGAGCAACTTCCAGTCTTGCACGTCCAAGTGCACAGCTCGGTATTTGTGCAATTCCAAGTGTCAAACTTGCCAGTTGTACACTTGTAAGTGTTTAACTCGACATTTGTGCACTTGCATGTGTTCAACTTCCCCGTGCAACACTATCCTTGTTGAACACTTGCAAGTGCACAACTGTCGAGTGAAACACTTAGAAGTGTAAAACTGTCGAGTTAAACACGTGAAATTGCAGAATTGCCGATTGCGCACTTGCACGTGCTAGGTCGGATGTTGCACACATACAAGTGTTGAACAGTTGAACACTTGGCTTCACAGTGTACAGAGCAGGCCGACGATCGTCATCATCATCGAAGTCATTGTACTCCGCCCCATGGTGATCAATTAATGACGCACAGCCATCACGGTGCCGGTGGTCATGATCACCGTGAAGATGACGCCCCGTGTGAGAGCCGCGGGGCGGGGCGGGGCGGGGCGGGGCGGGGCGGGGCGGCAGGTCGATGGGATTCGTTCCACCTCACGCACCTGCTGAAGCAGTACCCGACGGTGCCCAACGCATGGTACCTGCCGCGGGTACCTGACGC
This sequence comes from Frankliniella intonsa, assembly GCA_033675135.1. NCBI lineage: Eukaryota > Metazoa > Arthropoda > Insecta > Thysanoptera > Thripidae > Frankliniella > Frankliniella intonsa. The sequence goes on from CM066259.1 coordinate 1,519,926, forward strand.
AAGCTGCTCCATTTACATGACACTGCACGGTCCCACGTACCTACAGCTCCTCCTGAATGGAGTGTAGACAGCAGGGGGGAGGGGGGAGGCGTTCTCAGTCAAGAGCTCGAGGTATGTAAAAAGGGTCGCGTGTGAGGCGGGGCGGGGCGGGGCGGGGCGGGGCGGGGCGATGACGGACGCGTGCGACAAAAGGAGCAAGACCTCAAAGTCCTCCTCCACGCAGACGGACTGAAGTGCGTCAGGCGACCCGCCCGCAGGGGTTGACAATCCCATGAGGACGCACGCACGTCACACACACACACACACACACACACACAAAAATTCTGACCGGGTATTCGAACGGAGGTAAGGGGTGTTATGGTGGTGGTGGTGTCGCTTGCCTTATCGTATGACGGCGGAAAAAAGAGGGGGGGGGGGCGCCTGGTCGTGGGGGCCGGGAGGGGAGACCGGTATAATACATGGCGGCCCGGGAGAAATATTGCGGCGACCGGGAGGAAAGAATGCATGTCAATGTGGGTGTGTGTGTGTGCGCGCGCGCCTGTGTGTGTGTGCGGGTGGGTGCCGGCGGGGCAGGTCGGTCGATCTGTAGCCGCACTGTACTGTGGCCCGGCCGGCCTCCGGTCCCTCGAGATCGGCAACACTGTTCACACCTGATCCGAGGGGGCTATCACTCCATCACACACACATACATACACACACACACCCGCACACAGACACACACACACACACACACAAGGGACATGGGGTCCGTTTCCGGTTGGACTTTCGGCTGCTTTCGGCAGCACAAGGCTCTCGGGGGCGAGCACCGCTGCACAGGAGGGGGGACCCCCGACCGGCAGGCTGGGAGGCCTGGCTGGCTGGCTGCCTGCTCGGTCCGGGCGCCTGCCTGCCGGCTGCCAGCAGCGGCTGCCCGCTTTCCATAGGGCCGGCCGCCGCCGCCGCCGCCCGGCGCGGCCCACTGAGACGTGTGAGGTAGGGCTCCGACTCGCTTTCCAGGAACGAAGGGGCACAGACCGCCTTGGGCTTTGTCGCCCACCTGGCGCTTAGGGCTGGCCGAGCGGAGGTCGTTGTGATGAGCGCCCTGGAGAAGGCGCTGGAGAACACCCTCCACGCGCTGGAGAACATCTGCCAAGTGCTGGAGAACAGTCTCCGGGCGCTGGAGAACATCGTCTAGGTGCTGGAGAACACCCTCCAGGTGCTGGAGAACAACCTCCAGCTGCTGGAGAATACTCTTCAGGTGCTGGAAACATACTCCAGCTGCTGGAGAATACTCTTCAGGTGCTGGAGAACATCCTCCGGGTGCTGGAGAACATCCTCCAGGTGCTGGAGACCATCCTAGTACAGTTAAGTGTCACGTTGCGGCGGATCCTGGAGAACTGTTGGCCACTTCTCAAACTCGCGACCACCATGTCAAGGAGGTGAGCACCCAAAGCACACCCCGGCCGGCGCGCTGGAGGAGAGCGTCATCAATCCCTCCTGCTGGAGAATAGGGGGAGTGTCCCGGCTCAGCCGCTGGAGAATGTCATTCCTCTGGACAAGAGGTTTGCGCGGAGCCCCCCACCTCATCGCTCATTCATAATGAGTTTGCGCTCCACTGCGGAGAAGAGCTTCATGAAGGCGGACGACGACAACTTGTGGGTTTAAGCGGGGGGCGGGGCGGGGCGGAGCGGGGCGGGGCGGGGCGGGGGTCGGGGGCGGGAGGGGGCTGATCGCGACAGCCCAGCCCCAGCCGGAGCGTGCAACAAGCTTTCCGCCTGCCAACCCCACTCACGCCGCGGAACACCCCACCCCACCCCGCCACGCCCGCCGCGAGGCTACAGCGACAGCAGCGGCGACAACCTTCATAAATCCATTCCGAAACGCATTTCGGGCCGGGCGAGGCGTTCTAGGGGACGTCATCGGACACGTCAGACACCGCACCACCACCGGGTCGACGAGAATGAGGGTCCCAAACACGAGGACGCCGCCGCCGCCGAGTGCCGGCCCGGCCCGGCCGGGCCCCCTGGGAGGTAAAAGAGAGGCTGTAAGGCCGCACCCCCCCCCCCTCTCCTCACTCTGGGGCGCAATACAATAAAAAACCGGAGAGGGCTCTATCAAAAAACAGGTGCCGACAACAACAGGTCCGGTAGGCGAGTCTTGTTTGTCGCCGTAAACCACGCCGCCTCCCCCCAATCCTCTCCAGTCCGCCCCTAATCTGACGCCGGATTGCAATTCGCGCCGCTTTGATTCACATTGGGTTAGTCACATCCATCACCCCCGCCCCGATACCCGCCACCCCGTTCTGCTCCGCCGGCGCCGCCGCAGTGCCGCAGTCTGTTCTTGTTCTCCGTTCCCAAGACCCACTGCACACCTACCATTTTGCGTGTCAACATAAGGGAGATTTATCGAGCAAAAGGGGGCCGAGCCGAGCCGAGCCGAGCCGAGCCGAGCCGAGCCGAGCCGAGCCGAGGCCGGGCATGCCGAGCCAAGCCGAGCCGAGCCGAGCCGGTCCGGTCGGAGCTGGACCGGCATTCCATATGGCCGACCTCAACGTCCCGATATACTCTCACACTTGGGCCCCGCCGCGCCGCCGCCAGCTCAGACTGTACCGCCTACCCGCCCGCCTGTTGGGGGGGGGGGGGGGGGCACGAGTGCCATCCAGGTATGCGTTTGAAGTCGGCCGCGCGCGCGGCCTGCACTTTTGCCGCGCCTGTACGTTTACAGTAGTGAGTAGTAGTGAGCGAGTGCGCCCAATTACATCAGCGAGCGCCATTTTGCCGCTAGGATACGACAATAAGAAAAGGTATAAAACGGGTCCCGGCGCGGGGAGACCCGCACTTTACAATAAAAATAATAATAATAATAAGGGAAAACGGACAGAAGGCATGGCACTCAAGCCAAATAATAATAATAATAATAATAATAATAATAATAATAATAATAGAAATAGGGGTAGAGTGGACACCCATGAAGTGTGTTGACACATTCAGTGCGGGGCGTTCCGTCCTCTGACACTTACAGGGGAGCGTGACCACATAGTGGTCATGCCGCACTCAATGTGTTAATGTCTGACAAGCCGCCATGCCATCCCAGCAGGACCAGCAGGGCGAACAGGGCCAACAGGAGGGCTCGCAGGTGATACACCACCGCCGCCACCATCCCAGCAGGACCAGCAGGGCGAACAGGGCCAACAGGAGGGCTCGCAGGTGATACACCACCGCCGCCACCATCCCAGCAGGACCAGCAGGGCGAACAGGGCCAACAGGAGGGCTCGCAGGTGATACACCACCGCCGCCACCATCCCAGCAGGACCAGCAGGGCGAACAGGGCCAACAGGAGGGCTCGCAGGTGATACACCACCGCCGCCACCATCCCAGCAGGACCAGCAGGGCGAACAGGGCCAACAGGAGGGCTCGCAGGTGATACACCACCGCCGCCACCATCCCAGCAGGACCAGCAGGGCGAACAGGGCCAACAGGAGGGCTCACAGGTGATACACCACCGCCGCCCAGGGGCGTAATTAGGGGGGGGGCGATGGGGGCGATCGCCTCGCAGGTGATACACGAAGGGGCCACCATTTTCCCAGCAGGATTTTCTGGTGGCATACAGGGCCGCGGGCTGCGACACCCGTGCGGCCACCATCGGCCAGCTGGCCTCAGGGCGAACAGGGCCAACAGGAGGGTTCGCAGGATACACCACCGCCGCACTCATCCCAGCAGTGACCAGCAGTGGCGAACAGTGGCCAACAGGAGCTCGTCACTGACAGTAACTACACCACCGTCGTTTTCTTCACCATAAACCAGCAGGGCGAACAGCTCGCAGGAGGGCATTTTACAGGTGATACACCACTTTCGCGAAAGCATTCAACTGCAGGACCAGCAGGTTGATAGAACGTAGTGAAATGGAGGGCTCGCATAGAATCACCTACAGCCGCCACCATCACTTGTTTAAGTCCATTTAGGGCGTTAACAGGGCCAACAGGAGGGCTCGCGTTTGTAATTTTGGACACTTTACCGCCGCCACCATCCCACGAAGCAGGGCGAACAGGGCCAAGGAGGGCTCGCAGGTGATACACCTGCCGCCGCCACCATCCCAGCAGGACCAGCAGGGCGAACAGGGCCAACAGGAGGGCTCGCAGGTGATACACCACCGCCGCCACCATCCCAGCAGGACCAGCAGGGCGAACAGGGCCAACAGGAGGGCTCGCAGGTGATACACCACCGCCGCCACCATCCCAGCAGGACCAGCAGGGCGAACAGGGCCAACAGGAGGGCTCGCAGGTGATACACCACCGCCACCACCTCGGCAGCCATGCAGGGGGACGGTCCGCCGGGCCTGGCCGGGTCGGGCCCGGGCTATCAGCGTCGGCACCTCAAACAAACCATTCAACCCCCCCCCCCCCCAACTGCCTCGCCCCCGCCCACAAGGACCCCACCCCACCCCACCCCGGAGGAGAGGCGGGCGGGCGGGCGCTGCCGCTGGGCCGTCAGGTGGAAACGCAAACCGTGTTGCGCGCTCCGACCGAGCAGCCGAGCAAGGCCATTGAATTTGGGCACGATTACACCCCCCCCCCCCCCCCGGTCCAGAGCGCGCTCGGCACAGCGATTCGCCGCCTCCGCCGACATCGTCGTAGGTAAGTACACGTGACAATAACAACTTTTTTAAAGGCCAAGCGCGCCTGCCCGGTGTGTGAGATGGAGCACCAATAAATAAACCATGGGATAATCTGATGATGCCCATTTGAAGGGGGCGAGGGCGGCGGGGCGGGGCGGGGCGGGGCGGGGACGGGCCGAGAGGGGGCTAAGACAAAGACAACATAAGAGCGCCGTGTGATATTTTCCAGAGAAAAAGAGGGGGAGAAGAAGCGGGAGCAGGCGGACAGGCAGGCGCATTATCAGCCCAGGGAGGGCCAATCTGACAGCAGCCAATAAAACAATGACTTGCGGTGCGGAGCACCAATGGGCACCAACGGGGCTCCACTACCTGCTGACAACATGGACAACCAATTAGAATGCATCAGCGAGCAAAGAGAGTGTGTCGCCTTTTTTCTCTCTTAATATTTTAAAAAAAAAAATGGAAATCAAGAATGATGATGATAATTTTGTCGAGAGTGGAAAGAGACCCAATAAAAGAAATCACCCAGTCCAGTCGTCCTTCTTATCTGTTCCCCCTTGGCCCTCAGTGTCGCCCCGGCCGGGCCCTAATCCGACATGAGCCCGCTACCCAAGGGGCTCGGCCACGCCATGGGTCCATGAGCCACTCCTCCTCGATAACGGTCTTGAGCACACAGTCACAGGGAAATGAACGGAAGAGAAACTTTTCAAACGCCAAAGAGACTCTTACGTGAGGAAACGAAGGGTTAATCACTTCTGTAGTCACGTGTACACCTCAAGCCGTACTCATATGTTCTCAGTGACATTTTACGACAAAATGTTTAAGTTTAAGCCATACTTGTTCAAAACCCTTTTCGCAGAGTTTACGCCTATGTATCGACGGAAAAAATCGAATCGAGCCCTTTAAATCTGAGATGTACTTCTGTACTCACCAACTCATTCATGTGTACCGCGTGTTTCTTTGAACGCGTTGCGGGATTGCATACTCTCCAGCGCTGCAGGGGCCATGGCGCCTTACGGGCGAACAAGGTAGGCAAACCCGCAACACTGTCACGCATTCAACGAAACACCCGGTACTCGGCACACTCCGGCCATAACTGATTCGCCCCTCGGTCCAACGAGTGTGTAATTGTGACATACGCGACGGAAGGAGGTGGGGGGGGGGTTGCATGCATGTCCGCCGTCCCGTCCAGGTGGATCCGCGTGCCCCGGTATAATGAATTCCCCGGCTAAATTAGCACTTTTATTCGCCTCATTATACTTTTTCGGTCCGAGTCGGCGGGCCGGGTCTCCGGGGAGGAGGAGAGCAGGAGGCCAGATCGCCTAATCGGCCACTTCCTCCGGCCGGCCGACAGTCCATGCAGGGCAGTGCTAATGACAGCCTGACCGGGCCGGGCTCGCGCCGACACGCCCCCAATAGGCCACCTCCTCGGTAAATATAAACGCTCACACAGTATAAACGGCACTGTGAAAAAAAAAAACTATATATTGTAATGCCAGCAAGAATGTGATCGCCGCCTTAGCCCGGTCCGGCGGCGCTCCTTCAAGCAGCCTGCAGGCCAGGCCCTGTGTCCTGTCACACGGGAGAGACTTGCCGAGGGCCGCATACCTCCCTGCACAGAGGAGCTTCCAACTTACGTTAGGCAGAGCGAGCTCTACCGCCGGGGAGAGAGCGAGAGTGAGCGAGAGAGAGCGAGAGAGAGAGAGAGAGAGGGTGGAGAGAGAGGAGAGAGAGAGAGAGAGAGAGAGAGAGAGAGAGAGAGAGAGAGAGAGAGAGAGAGAGAGAGAGAGAGAGAGAGAGAGAGAGAGAGAGAGAGAGAGAGAGAGAGAGAGAGAGAGAGAGACACCGAGAGAGAGAGAGAGAGGGACACCGAGAAAGAGAGAGAGGGGGGGGGGGGGGGGGTGAGAGAGTGAGCGAGAGAGATGAAGAGTCACATCAAAGGAATCGATTGTGGAGGAGAGACAACTCCAGGGTCGGTCCCGTGCACATACGCCAGCGCACAAAGCATGTTATGCAAATCCACACACACACACACACACACACACACACACACACACACACACACACACACACACACACACACACACTGTACGGCGCCATTCAGGCCGCCCCGCCCCGCCCCGCCCCGCCCCGCGCACCCCTCGGGAAGTTTAAACTCCTCGAGCTTCTCCCGCCGCCGCGAGTTCGGATACTCGTCACGTCCGGTCCGATTTGAGATAAAACCGCAGCATTAGCATAGGGGACGCGACCGAATTACGGCTCAAGCCAACAGCCCCGGCCCCGGCCCCGGCCCCGGCCCCGGCCCCGGCCCCGGCCCCGGCCCCGGCCCCGGCAGCGGACAAGCGGCACAAAGACCGTGGCCATATTAAATGCCTACCCCCAGCCCCTATTGCGTACAATGACAGGTATAACCAAAAAAAAAAAAGGTAGAGAAGAGGTATAGAGAGACGTCTTGGAGAGAGAGAGAGAGAAAAAAAAACACACACACACAAGAGGACTAGCACCTAACACACACACACACACAAAATCATATACCTCCTCAAGCGCTTCTCAAGGAATGAAGAACGAATAAAAAGAAAACACACACTCTTTTTGTGGCGATAAACATCGATTCACACGAAAACGAGGGAGGCGCGCGGATGCATTTCGCTGGGCTTTCTTTTCTCTCTCTCTCTCTCTCTCTCTCTCTCTCTCTCTCTCGCATGCTCGCCTACGCTAACCCAGGCCGACGGCTGGGGATCGAGTTTCCTATACGAGCAAACTTTGTACCCACCCATGGGCTCGCCGGCATCGCCGCTTCAGCGGCCGTGCGTGAACGTCGTGGACCGTACCTGCGAAAACAGAAAAGAAAAGAAGTGAAAATTAAATCATTTGAAACTGCGCAAAAATTTCCTGCTAAACGAACAAACAGCGATAATGAGTACAGTAACGCAACACGCAACACGAACACGCCAACAGGCGGGGCGGGCGGCAGGGCAGGGTCCCGAGCGCACGGCACGGCTGACGGCATTATCGACAAGGCGCTGGAGTCGCGGCGGGCCGAGCCGGGCGCCATTGTTTACTTTACATTCGCAAGTCATGCGAACACAATGCCGTGTTCATAACCCTGCCTGCCCCAGCCACCCAGCAGCCACGCAATCTCGTGTGATTCAAAGTCCTTCCAAGCAAACCCTTTGAACCAACCACCAACTCTTGGCAAACCTTTGGGGTGAGTCATACCGAATGACCCGAGGGGTTCGTCACTCCTGTACTCACGTGCCTCAAGCCGTACTCGTCTGTACTCAGCGACATTTTTCGGCGAAATGTTTAAATTTAAGCAATACTTGTTCGAAACCTTTTTGCACAGTTTACGCCTATATTGAGGGGGAAAATTCGATTTGAGCCCTTAAAATCTGAGATGTACTCCTCTACTCACGTACTCATGTGTTACACTCCAGCCATAAGTCATTCGCCCCTCGGAATGACCTCCAGGACACGAGATGTATGACCTCACGGGACTCACCCCAGGTTGCCCGCATAAGGATCCTCAAGAAGACCCACCAAACAGCGTCAAACACGACAGGTCACCCATCTCACACGGTAAAAACGATGCCTGATTTTTTGAGGAAAAAGAGAAAAGATTGAGGAACTTCCATAATTTGAGGAAACCTCCTCCGATTTTGAGCAAGTCTCCCCAAAACATGTGGGAATTCCCCTCAAGTTTTGAGGAGTCATCCTCAAAATCTGAGATTGCCTCAAATTATAGGAGTTCTCAAAGTTTTCCCTTTTTCCTCAAAAAATCAGGCATTATCTTTACCGTGCCTCTGCATGGTCGACACTTTACTACATTAACAGCTGATCCTTCTACAACTCGAGCAGAGCAGAGATCATCTTGGCCAGCAGCGAATAACCCCGTCAAACCAAACCAGCCAGCTGCCCCAACCTCAGCTGATCCCGAGCCTGGTGTCCGTTCCGCCGGAAGCCCTCGAGCACGAGGGCCTCGTCGGGCAGGTGGGAGTGCCTCACGACTCGTGTGTCGGAACCATCAGGCTCGCCCCGGCCCCGCCCGGCCCCGCCGACACAGATGAAGGCATTAGCTGGGCAGGGGCAGGAGGGGCAGGAGGGGCAGGAGGGGCAGGGGCAGGAGGGGCAGGAGGGGCAGGGGCAGGAGGGGCAGGGGCAGGAGGGGCAGGGGCAGGAGGGGCAGGGGCAGAAGGGGCAGGGGCAGGAGGGGCAGGAGGGGCAGGGGCAGGCACTGCCCGCCCCCTGACACACGCTGGTCGCGCAATCAAATGCGGAAATTCGTCACTGTTCCGTTGATATCGTAACTTTACGATATTTCTCAGGGAAAATGTTGCCCGCGTAACCTCTACAAACATTTCTCACAGAGTAAGAAGGAAAAACTTCCCACGAACACACCGGTGTGACGCTGACGCTTAACGCACTATTAAAAGCTTACGGTGATTTTCACTGTAAGCTACGGTGAACCCTGCAGCACTGTAGCTTACAGTGAATTTTCACCGTAAGCTACGGTGATTGTCACTGTAAGCTACGGTGAATCCGGGCGAATCACCGCAGCTTACAGTGACATTGACCGTAGCTTACGGTGAAAATTCACTGTAAGCTACAGTGCTGCAGGGTTCACCGTAGCTTACAGTGAAAATCACCGTAAGCTTTTTAGAGTGCGGGGACGAAAATAAACGTACATAAAATTAGGAAGGACATCGCGATGACGATAATAATAATAATAAAAATAAGAGGAAGAAAAAAAAACACGAGGAAGCTCACAGAGTTCATCACCATAATTATAACGCAAGGCGATGCGACGCATGGCCGCGCTCGCAATGAATCGTCGCAAAGGCATCCACCACCACTCACTCCAGCCCGGGTGTTCGACCGAAACACAATTACTCGTCAGTGAGCCGCCCCGCCCGCCCCGCCCCGCCCCGCCCCGCATCGCCCCGCCCCGCTTCGCCAGCGGCTCAATCACAGGTACGCCTGGGAGTCAGCCCACCCACTTGGTGGTACACGCCCCCCCCCTCCCCCTCTCTCCCGCGGCAGCTCTTCGGCCTCCGGGTGAAACAAAAGAATCCAGCAGGCGGCGCATATTACTCCCCACGGCGCCGCCGAACAGCCAATCAAAGCGCGGCTCTGAGTCAGCTCAGCCGGTACTGTGTAAAGTCAGCTGCTGCTGGAAGTCAGCTACAAGTCTGCACTTCCCATTGTAGCGCGGCTCACACCTGTTGAGGAGGACTATGGCGGCCGGCACAGAGGCTCCGTCATTTACTTCCCATTGACACCTCACCCTACCGAGCAGGGCCAGTCAGACTTCAGTTTCACTGTTTAGAAATAGTTTTAGTTGCTCTCCTAATCAAAACTGTACACGCCGGAATACCTAAAAAAATTTACCATCACAGTCACCACATTTTTTTTTCCATTTTCGCCAGAAAAAGCCCGTCCTCCTTCGTGCTAAAAAGATTGCATTCGGTTCTGCTGCCATTCAGTCGCAGAAGGACGCCGGGCGCCTCATAATGTTCGTGTGAGGTGGAGGTGGGGAGGGAGGGGGGAGGGGCGGCTTTTGTCGGCAAATCGCACGAATGTGTGTGTGTGTTGGGGAGGGGGGAGCCATTGGTGGTCCAAGTCGGGACCCGTCGGCTGCCCCGGCCGGGCCCGGGCCAGACATGCCCTCGGGCCGCGGAGGCACCCACCTCAGCCCATATTTAAAAGAATGCGCGCGCACAAGCTGCATCGACATCTTGGCTCCCTTTTTTTTCGGTCTTCCTTTTCGCCTTCATTTTTCCTAATTTCTAATTTCTCGTCTCGGTGTCTTTTAAGTGTGTTGTATCCAGAGCGGCGAACAAGTGTACCACCGAAAAAGACCAAAGAAAAGAGACACCAAGGAGTCGGTATTCTTTTTACCTCTTTTTCTTAATAAACACACGGTGTTCTCATTTTTTGAGGAAAAAGGGAAAACTTTGAGGGACTCACATAATTTGAGGGAACCCCCTCAGTTTTGAGGAAATCTCCTTAGATTTTGAGGACGTCTCCTCAAAAGAATATGGTAATTTCCCTCAAATTTTGAGGACACATCCTCAAAATCTGAGGAGGTTCCCTCAAATTATGGAAGTTCCTCAAAATTTTACCATTTTCCTCAAAATATCAGGCATTGTTTGTACCGTGCAAAAGGCAGTTACACACACGAAACAAGACTGAAGCATTTTCCTCCTTCCTTTTGCAAAGAAAAAAAAAAAACATTCTGCTAGGACAGACGGTACTCGTTCCTCCGCGTGCCGCAAAGTGTCTCACGCGCGACCGCCTTGTTTTTTTTTCTCTTTTTAATCTTTTCCCTCCAGGGACGGTCCAGACGATACATTATTTCACGCTCCGAACAGCCGTGCCACGCCCCCTGCGGTAAATCATACAAGCCTGTCGCCCAGTCCGGCCGGCCCGGACGTCATTTTACACCCGGCGTACCCTCCTCGCAAATAAAACGCGTATACAGGAAAATCCTCCCCCCCCCGAAAAAAACGAGGAATAAGACGTTATAATTAAAATTCTATACCAAGACGGTCATTTCTTTTTTTCTTTTTTTTTTTTTTTGTGGGTGTTCTTCCGGCGGCACGGTCTCTTTTATGATGTTGTGTGGCGTGCAGTAGACCAAAGAGCGACAGGTCCCGTTTGTCGCACTCGAGATGGACAACAATCAGTCAGCGAACATCCAACGCGTGCGAGAGAGAGAGAGAGAGAGAGAGAGAGAGAGAGAGAGAGAGAGAGAGAGAGAGAGAGAGAGTGAGAGAGCGAGAGAGAGCGAGAGAGAGAGCGAGAGAGCGAGAGAGAGAGAGAGAGAGAGAGAGAGAGAAAGAGAGAGAGAGAGAGAGAGAGAGAGAGAGAGAGAGAGAGAGAGAGAGAGAGGTGCATTCCACTGAGACTGCTCCTGCCGGCCGGGACCTGCCGAGACCTGCCCGAGCCGGCCCGGCTCCCCGCTCAGATGATTCACACACACACACACAGGTCCGGTCCTGTGCTCTGCAGGACCCGGCAGGCCGGCAGGCACGGCCTCCCCGACAGAGCAGCGTTCGCAGCGCCATTAGATTGTATCAACCGGGGGGGACACACACAAAAACGGCCACATGGAGCACCACCCCCCCAAAAAAACCGACACGATATTCCAGGAGCTGTAGCTCTGCCGCCACCGCGCGGGCTATTCGTAAATAAATCTTCAAACGTCAGAATAATACATTTTCGCCTGAAATTAATGTAAAATTAAATTTAAAAAAAAAACTATTTGCCGTGTACCTTTCGAGGGGCGCCACGCGATGGTCCCGCCCGCACGCCGGCGGCCCACCCACCACCATCTGGGCCGAAAAGACTCGCCGGCGCAAAAATTACGGTTAATTGCCCCTCTTCTCTGCACGAGCGGCGAACGTCACGTGGTGACGGAGGAAACAGGAGAGAGGGGGGAGGGGGGGGGGATTTACAAAAATGTGCGACATTCATACCGTCGGGTTACCACCAGGGCACGGTCGGGCGGGGCGGGGCGGGGCACAGCGCGGGGATGTCCACCATCAAGATGAGCGGTGGCGGGGCGGGGCGGGCAGGTGGTGTCTGCCCACCCCATTCCATTCACGCAGTGGAAGGCAGAGCCCCTAATGAATGACCGGCTGCAGGCCGATAGTATCGTGGGGCCCCATGAGGGGGCGAGGCGAGGCGAGGGGCCCTGCCGTGCCCTGCGCTGGAGACCTCGACGCCCGAGCGCCACATAAGAGCACACCACTGCACGCTGTTACACCCAGAAAAGCGAGTTCTTATATCAAGTACAAAGTACTTGAATCAAGTGCAAAATACTTGAATGTTTCAAGTACACACTCTAAATGTCTAGGGACAATTTTTGTCCATTGCTGGTGAAATGTGTGAGCACATCCCGCAAGATGCAATTTAGTTACAGAAGAATTGACAATTTTGCATCTCTTGCTGGACAAAAAAAAAATAATCGTTCCCTTTTGAGGTTAAATGAAACGAATTTTCTTGATTCAAGCCTAAAATGGGCTTGGATTGAGCGCCAAAATGTACTTGAGAAATTCAAGTGCACGCTTTTCTGGGTGAAGGGTGTTCAAAACTGACTTTTTGACTTGGAAGTCGTGGGCATGGGCATGAGTCCCGATCTCGGATTGAAGCTGAACGCAGCTCGTTTGTGAGAGGGCCAAATTATCTTTCAAACAAGCCGCGTTCTCGCCCAATTCCGAGATCGTGAATCATGCCCAAGTCGTGCCCCAAATGTCAGTTTTAAACACCCTACTGCACGACGCTCTCTCAGTGTGTGCCTGTCGCACACTTGTAGGTGTGTGAATTTATTCTTGGGAATGTCACACACTTGGAGGGACAAGTGTATAGGCCCAGCTGGGCCGGCTGCTGGACAGCCTGCCGATAGCCATCGCCGGGCCGGGCGGGGCGGGGCGGGGCGGGGCGGGGCGCTTTGACTCGCCGCCGCCGAGCCGACACCAGACCAAAGGATCGGCAAACAACCAAACAACCGACCCTGCCGATAAATGACACGCCCACTATTTGCACTGCACCTATTATTTGGAGAACGGCTCCGATTACGAAATCATAAAAATATACACATTCCACAAAATCCCACAAGTCTAGTCATCTCCACGACGGTAGAGCAGCTGTTGGTTCACGTGAGAGATAGAGAGAGAGAGAAAAAGAGAGAAAGAGAGAGAGAGAGAGAGAGAGAGAGAGAGAGAGAGGGGGCGCCCACGTAGACGGTACTAATGAATAAACTCGGGCGATCCTGTTTCGGCGCTAAATTATAATGGAGTGCATGGGTGTGCACGCAGCGGTGCATTTCCAATGAGAGGAAGAGGAGGAGGAGGAGGAGGAGGAGGAGAGGATGAGGAGGAGAGGGATGAGGAGGAGGAGGAGGAGGAGGAGGAGGAGGACGAGGAGGACAAGGAGGGGCGATGCGCGCCTGGCCAGGGTTCTACAGGTATACACGCCAAATATCGGATACGGCCCGACACAAAAATTCTCTCACTTTCATTTCTTTTCTCACATTCCGCGGCGCTAACGTTGGAGTTCGACCCGAGAGTAGGCAGTTATGGCATGATTTATAATGGTGCATCAACCCCCCCCCCCCCTCAGTAGGCCGGCCGGTGCCGATGGATTGCTGCATCCAGGTCGCCAGGTAAAATTCCACCATGCACCCCCCGAGCCCCGGGCCCGGGCAGGGCCTGGCCCCGCCCGCAGGCTGACGGGGTAGGGCTGCTTGTCGGAATGGATCCAGCCTCCAGGGCTCCCAGGCCTCAATCAGCCCCGCCCGCCCCGCCCTATCTCCACCAGGGGCACCGGGCGCCGGCCGCCACGCGCGCCCCACCCCCGCCGGACATCCAAGTGCGCCACTAATGTCGCGCATGCGCACACGGTAAAAACATTGTCTGATTATTTTGAGAAAAACGAGAAAACTTTGAAAAAACTTCCATAATTAGAGGGTATTTCCTCCGATTTTGAGGGTGTCACCACAAAACTTGAGGGAAAATCCCACATTTTCTTTAGGAGACTTCCTCAAAATCTGAGAAGTTTCCCTCAAAACATGAGGAGGTTCCTTCAAATTATGGAAATTCCTCAAAGTTTTCACTTTTCCCTTTTAAAAAAAATCAGACGTCGTTTTTATACAGGGTTTGAAACGCGAAACCGGCCCTGATGAGATGCATTTTACACGCGAGGAGGAAGTGTGCGCGACCGGGTCCGCCCCGCGCTGTAAGGCGAGCCCCGCGCGAGCGGGCGGTCCGGCCAGTCCACGAACATGCACTTCTCCAGGAAGACGCGCGCAGCCGGGGCGGGGCGGGCGGGGCGGGGCGGGGCGGCGTCATCGCCTCGGGGCAGCAGCGCCAGGCCTCAGCGCGGAGCCGTCCCGTCCGCGAGGCGGGGCCCGGTCAACGACCAGGAGCGCTAGGGAATCCCTTAGTCTCGTCCGCAAGACGGCGGCACATATGGCGCATTCCTTCTCTCTCTCTCTCTCTCTCTCTCTCTCTCTCTCTCTCTCTCTCTCTCTTTAACACACACACGTGCATGGTGCACTGTAAAAAAATGATATGCCTAGTACGGAACCGATGACGGAAGCGTTCCGTACTATGATGGGTAACGGACGATTCCTCCCCAGCCATAAAGTTTTTCTCTAACGGTACTGTAGGAATTGCCATATTCCACGGAGATTTGAACGGACGTTTCCGTTTTCCTCAATGACGGAAAAATTACTAGCGGTACTTTTTCCGTACCTATTTTTGGCGGTGTGGTTGGACGGGACGGGCGACCTCGGAGACACAGCCTTCTTCTCGCCTACCTTGTCCAGCGGGCCGGGTCGGGCCGGGCCGATAGTGTCGGCCGCGATGGGTATCGCAACAGGTCAGCGGATTACCGCCGCACCTCGCAGCGCCGCCCTTCACACTTTCACACGACGACACCACCGCGGCGAAGTGCAGCGCGCCCCGCCCCGCCCCGCCCCACCCCGCCCCGCCCCACCCCACCCCGCCCCGCCCCGCCCATTCACAGCTCGACCCCGTCTCGAGAGTTTCTCCCCAGACAGACTCTATTCCAAAGACAACTTTGAGACGAAAACTTTGTATTCTTTCACAGTGCAGAGCCAGGAATATGAGGGAGCGCCCTCCTTCCTGCCCTGCAGTCTTTAAAGAAGAAAAAAAGGGGTGAAACAATTTCTCGGGTACCTCACCACTCCTCCAAACCAAAAAGGTAAATTTCTTTTCTTTAAGGAAAAAATGCAACTTGAAAGTGCGGCGAAACAGGCAAAAAGCGGCGGTGTGAAGAGTGTCGTAATCGGACAGCTGACCTCACACTTGCCTCGGACTCCGCCCCCGCCCGCCCCGGGGCTGGCGCCAGCGGCCAGAGCCCCGGCAGCCCGACAAGCCCGCCGCAGCGGGGGCCTACGGACCAAGGCCTGCGGTGCCGCCCGCTCTCTCTCTCTCTCTCTCTCTCTCTCTCTCTCTCTCTCTCTCTCTCTCTCTCTCTCTCTCTCCTCATAGGAAGTCACCGGCAGGTAGCGCACCTCGACGCATCTTGTTCCGAGAAGCGATTGAGAGAAGTCGAGCGGACAGGGATGGATGTGGCTGCTGGGTGCGGGGCAGGGCGGGGTGGGGTGGGGTGGGGTGGGGCGGGGCGGGATGGAGCGGGCAGAGCGCCTCGGCCCGGAGCCCTAATTACCGCTGCGGACTACATTTTGTTTCTGGAAGTGACACGATGCCACCGCCGGGAAAACAGCGTTGAACGTCGTGGAGCTACGGTGACACTCATCACTTCTGAGGTCAATAGGTCAATAACTGTGGCGCAAAAGTCTCTAAATTTTTGAGTTGTGAAATTTTTAAAAGTTTCTTGAGTTTCTCACTTGGTAAATAAAGAATATTTCATCTTCTAAAATAAAAAAAAAATTAAAAGATTGAGTTTACAAGAAATTTTCTTCATTATTTTTTGCACATATGTTTGGTGTACAAAAAACAAAATAAAAATAAACGTTTCTGTACAGCACGTTGTAGAGTGTAACGTCATCTCACGCGGCGTTCAGCGACGCTTTCGGCCTTTCAGGAAACACTTCCATACCGCTCCTGCAGATGGAGCGTCAGCAGCGGCGTGAGAGGGAGAGGGAGAGCGAGCGAGCGAGAGCGAGCGAGAGAGAGAGAGAGAGAGAGAGAGAGAGAGAGAGAGAGAGCGAGAGAGAGAGAGAGAGAGAGAGAGAGAGAGAGAGCAAGAGAGAGAGAGCGAGAGAGAGAGAGAGAGAGAGAGAGAGAGAGAGAGAGAGAGAGAGAGAGAGAGAGAGAGAGAGAGAGCGAGAGCGAGAGCGAGAGCGAGCGAGAGAGAGAGAGAGAGAGAGAGAGAGAGAGAGAGAGAGAGAGAGAGAGAGCCATGCCGGTGGAATTCCAAAGCCCGGCTGGGCCCCTCTCTCTGGTCACGTGGTCCAATACGACACGGCTGGCGCACAGTGCGCGGGCCCACCTATGTTATTACCCGGCATTAGGCTTAAATTACTTGCCCCTTGCTCCGGGCCTTGGGCTGCCCGGTGCTCGGCGCGGCGTGGAGCGGCGCGGCAACACCTTGTATCGACGCCCGCCGCCCCGCCCCACCGCGCCCCGCCCCACCCCACCCCGCCCCGCCCCCACCACGAGTATGCCCGTGCAGCAACGCCCGCCCCAGTCACACGTCTGGGGCAGCAACAAGACGTACAAGAGGACGGACAAAAACACGAGGAATGGGGGCATAAAGTCTAAACGCTGTGGCGGGGTGTGGCGGGGCGGGGCGAGGTGGGGTGAGGTGGGGCGAGGTGAGGCGGGGCGGGGCAGGGCCAGGCGTTCGGATGCAAACCCCCGCCCCGCTCTTCTGTAATAACGAGCCAAACGTGTTTACAAATGCTGCCCATTCCATTGTGTCCGGGGCACAGCCAGCACCAGCACAGGGCTGCGCACTTTGTTTGAACAATGCGAAATATGGGGCTGCGCGAGGACGCCCCGCGGCACGGACCATCTCGCCCCTCTCCCTCTCTCTCTCTCTCTCTCTCTCTCACTCTCTCTCTCTCTCTCTCTCTCAAGTGAGCCTGGGCGGCAGACACAGACACACACGCACACACACAACACCCCTGGGCGACTTATGGATGTCAAAACCGGAAATCCATACCGACGTATAAAAAGAAACCGAGAAAAAATAAGAAGGTAGATATTCCAAGATAAACCCTGCGATACGTCTCTCACACGCCGAGGCATCTCTTACACACACACACACGCACACACACGCACACGCGCACACGCACACACGCACACGCGCACACGCACACACACACACACACACACACACACGGCTGTCCTCTTCCCATTCATTCCCATGGCGGGCCGCCCATTCAACCGCGGGACCCACCACGCGGGGGTGGTGGCTGACCGCGCCCGCCCCGCCCCGCCCCGCCCCGCCCCTCCCCTCCCGCGGCCGTTCGATCAGTTATTTCGAACATCCGGCAGAATACCATATCTCTCACTATGTCCAGCCCCCTCCTCCCTCCCGGACACACATCAGAGAGCCGGATGGGACCTATCTGCTGTGAGCATCGCTCCCCACGAGGCGTCGAATAGGGCACCTCTCGCTCTACACCGACGGCGAAAAAATATTCTAAAACATGAAAAATAGTCTTGAAACGATTGGTTTGGTTTGTTTGGGCCGCGCAATAAAGTTCTCAGCGTTCAATAGTTAGCGATTTCGCACGCTAGAGAGACGCGGCGGTACGGCAGAAAATGAGCCCGCGCAAAGCGGCTGAGAGAGCGAGAGAGAGTGAGAGAGTGAGAGAGTGAGAGAGAGAGCGAGAGAGCGAGAGAGCGAGAGAGCGAGAGAGAGAGAGAGAGAGAGAGAGAGAGAGAGAGAGAGAGAGAGAGAGAGAGAGAGTGCGGAGCTTCGAGGGCGGGCACTCGCGCGCGGAGGTGGAATGCAAAACGAGAAAACGAAACCTCATCATTCTGCTCTCGGCCGCTGCGACGCCGCGCCGCCGTCCTGGCAGTAATAATGAGAAATGGATCTGACTTCATTTAGAGAGGCGCAGAGAGACAGAGAGAGAGGGAGGGAGAGGGAGAGAGAGAGAGAGAGAGAGAGAGAGAGAGAGAGAGAGAGAGAGAGAGACCTGGCTCCGGGCGAGCGGGCGTGCGTGCCCTCGCCCTGCCCACGCCGCCGCTGCAACAACTGCTCTCCGGCGTTTTCTTTCTCTCTAAACATGAAATATGATGATTGTGATAGGGGGGGGGGGGAGCTGGCCATGGGGCCGTGCTCCTAACGACGCGTCACCCTCCTATGGCGTCACCCTATGCCGTCACCCGCTCGCCAGCGGTGACGAGGTGGCGGCATCAGACGCTAATAACTGGGATAATCGGGGGAAAAAAAACACGCAAAATTTTTTTTTGGATGCTATCTCTCTTCTTTGGAAACCCAAGTTTGTGAGGTTCCTTGGAAAATTCACGAAGTTTTTTTCTTTCCTAAGTGTATGATAGCACACACTTACAAGTGTTCTCACACTCGGGCTGGGCCCCGCGCCCCACGCCGTGACGTCTTCATGCCACGGGTTATGATCGACAGCGCGGGGCCGGCGGCGGCGGGGTAATTACGGACAGGTGGTCCCGGCCCGGTCGGCTAGTGGGGTAACACCGGGTAACACGCGCAGGCAGGGCGCCGCCGGGGTCATCACCAGCGGGGTAACGGGCGTAGGAAAGGGGTAGGTAGGTATGTAACAACTGCACCAGGCAACACGTGCCGGCCGGCCGGCCAGGAGGGGACAAGAGGTAAGTGGGGTAATAAAGCCGAGGGCACCGGTGGCTGCGCGGGTAAGGGCAGGGTAAGTCCCCTGGGGTGACTCACGCTGGCCGCTGCTGCTGCTGCCGCGCCACTGGACACAACCCGACAATGCGAATTCCGCGCGTGCACCAAAACAAAAACATGTAAGGGGCAGAACAAAGACGCATGGCAGCAGAAAGGGGAACGGGAGAAGGGGCGAGGTGGGAGGGGGGGGGGGGGGCAAAAAGAGAGGGCGACCGAGGGACACGATTTGACCATTTGGTCTCGACACTCCCCAAGTGTGAAAGTGTCGCGCACTTGTAAGCGCGCACTATTAGAAACTATTAGAAACAAGTGTACGCATGGAAGTTCACACACATACAAGAGTGTGACGTCCACACACCTTCAAGAGTGTAACGTCCAAACACCAAGAAGAGTGTAAAATAAACACACCTACACGAGTGGCATCCACAGACCTACTACAGTGTAACATCCACACACCTAGATGAGTGTAAAATCCACACACATACACGCGAGTGTGACATCCACGCACCTACACGAGTGTGACATTCACACACTTGGGTTTCCCGTGCAGTCTGGTCCCGCCCGCGTTATGGACTTGAGAGTGCATTATCCAGTGCGGGCCCTTCCCTTCGAGTTCGTCCTCAGGGAGCGGAGCGGGGAGGAGGGGGGGGGGAGGCGGGAGGTGCAGCATTCCTTCCTGCCATGCTCTGAGCAACAATAAGGCCCGCAAGTCGTAAACGCCACGCCGCCGCACTCGGTGACGAAGTGGTGGGGAGAGAGAGGGAGGGAGAGAGGGAGAGAGAGAGAGGGAGAGAGAGGGAGAGAGAGGAGAGAGAGGGAGAGAGAGAGAGAGAGAGAGGAGAGAGAGGGAGGAGAGAGGGAGAGAGAGGAGAGAGGGAGAGAGAGAGAGAGAGAGAGAGAGAGAGAGAGAGAGAGAGAGAGAGAGAGAGGGAGAGAGAGAGAGAGAGAGAGAGAGAGAGAGAGAGAGAGAGAGAGAGAGAGAGAGAGAGAGAGAGAGAGAGAGAGAGGGGGGGGAGAGAAAGGGTTGAGCTCGGCAGGGCCTAGGGACCGGCAGGGTGATTTAAAGGCTGAAAAACAAGCGCCCCCTGCCCTGCCCTGCCTCCATGCCCTTCAGCCCCGGGCTCGGCTCGGCTCGCCTGGCTAACTGTTCGGCTGTTCGGCCCGCCTGCAGTCCAGACGTTTGCTGCGTTCGGCCCTACAAATTATTACCGAGACACTCACAATGGCGGTCACGTGGCCCGCAGCTGGGTGGCCCGGCCCGGCTGGAAGTGTGTGAATGTCGCTCACTGGCCGATGTGTAAATGTCCAATCACACACTTGACTTGAGGCGTGATTTTATTTTCCGACCAGAAACGTTAACACACTCACGGTAAAAACTACATCCAGGTTGCCAAGCAGTTTTGGAAAAAACAAGACTTTTCGATGTATTTTCTCCATAGGAAAATCCTAGCTGCTTAGAAACCTGGGCGAAGTTTTTACCGTGCTTGCACGGGCCAGGTGTATGAATGAAAAGTTACACACCTACTCGCGCGCGACATTCACACACTTGGGTTTTTGCAGTGCGGGGGTGCCCCTTCCAGCGGCGCGGCGGCGGCGCTGCCATTCGGCCCATAAAACTAGCTGCAATTATATATAAAAGGTGTATGCATGAGGGCGGGGCGGGGCAGGGTCCCAGAGAAAGGAATGATAAAAATTAAAAGTATCTGAGGGGATCGGGCGGCGGGGCGGAGGAGTGGTGTGGCGGGGCGGGGCGGGGCGGGGGAGAAAACAAAGGTGTGCGGGCGGGGCGTTTGGATACCCTCGGGGGGTAAAGAGGGTGGGGGCAGATGGGCCCGAACGGAGCGCCGAATGGGGTCCGAATGGCTCGAACCAAAACCCGTGCGAACAAGATGACTCACACGGGCCAGACATGGTCGGCCCCGCCCCGCCCCGCCCCGCCCCGCCCCCGGGGCCCTACCCTCCCTACCCCGGCGAGCCTGCGCCTGCCCTGGCCTGCCCCGACCTGCACATGAGCGTTCGGCTGTCAAGTGTTTTACAAAACGGGCTGGTGCAGGCCGAGGCTCCGGCCGGCTGCTTGGCCCCCGCTGAGGCCGTTTCCGCCGCCCGGGGCCCGGCCCGGCCGCAGGCCTGCCGCTTTACTTGTTCGCACCGTCCGCGTCCACCGGCACCGGCACGGCACCTCTCCAGTCCCGCACGTCCATCAGTGTCCGCCAGACAGGTCGTCGGCTCCAATAGCTCCCCAATAGCCATTTCATCTTTCTTTTTATTTTCGACGGTGTAAACACCGGGCGGCGGGCGCGCGCCGCACAGGCCGGGGGCGGCTTTGGCAGCGGCTGTAAAACACATTGTCCACTGGCGCCGGCCCGCTGCTGGCCTGCCAGCTGGGCGGGGCGGCTGCTGCTGAGCGGCCAGCCCGGCTGGCAGGCCAGCACCGTAAGGACTAGCCGCCGCGGCACAGATCCACTACCTGGACGCCGGGCTCAGCCAGCGGATCCAGTAGATGTACACTGCCAAAAGCAGAGGGATTTGTTTTCCGCGTTTTCCCGAGGCGTGACGCCGGTCACGAGGGTGGCCGTGCCCCGTCAGCTGACTCTCACCTCCCTCCTCCCCGTCGGCATCGCGTGCGATATGTCAGTGTCACCGTCGGATCGCCGGCGTGGTCACGCGGATACCCGTCGGGACACCTCCGTCATAGCGCCATCGTCGTCCTTAGGACACCTCCGCCCGCCAGCGCCATCGTCCTTAGGACAACTCCGTCAGCACCACCGTCGTCCTTAGGACACAGGACACCTCCCTGAGCACCACCGTCGTCCTTAGGACACCTCCGTCAGCACCACCGTCGTCCTTAGGACACCTCCGCCCACCGGCGCCGTCGTCCTCCTCGGGACATCTCCACCTCCGACGGCGTCCGGGACACCCGAGCGAGGTATAATAACAGGCGCTACATTTTTTTCCGCCGCCAGTGGGAGGGTGGTCCTGGCCCTGCGAGCACCGTTATCGGGCGCTGCCTCCGGCGGCGCGGCGTGGCGCGGCGTGGTGCGACCCCGAGGGGATTTGGAGGGGAGGCCTCCACTGTGACACTGTGCGGGGCGTGCGGGGAGGTTGCCTCGTGGCCAGTCTTATAGAGGGTAGTGGGCCCTTCACGAGGACGGAAGAGCACATCACAAACACCGGCTGGAGCTGGACTGGCTCCAGGGCGGTGATGCGCCGCCTGCGCCTACTGCTGCAGCATGTCGCTGGAGTGGCGCGGCGTAGCGGACTTCGGTACCTGCAGCATGCGGGCCTGCTGGTGGCGGAGAGGAGAGGAGGGGTCGGTGGCCAGCCGGCTTACTCCGAATATCGCTCTCATACCTCTGTCCTTGTCGCACTCATGGGACACTTCCATGTCCAGCATAGGGCACCGCCATGGGTGCGACAAGGAGGGAGGTGACAAGAGCGATCTTCCGAATAAGTCGGTAGGTGGGGCGGTGCCATGCCGTCGCACTGGGCCTCCCCTGGCCCCTCCACCTCCAGGACGTTCTCCGCCCCGCACCCGGCCCGGCCGGCGACGACTGCCCACCAGGCCTTTCCCGGCGTCAGCACGGTGATTCCGAACAGCGTTCAGTAGTGTCCTCTCTCTCGCTCCTCATGGCCGTGCCGCATGAGTGCGACAAGGACAGATAGACGAAACCACTGTGCGGAATCGCCCTACAGGCCCGTTTCGTCGGATACGCCAGTCTCCTCTTGACTGCCTACCCCACCTACCCCTGATGCTGACAAGAAATGTCGATGCCAGTTCGACACGGCTATCGCTGTCATCCGCGCGTTTTATATTGTAAAAGAAAATTCTCGGCGTACGCGTCTGTGTCGGATTTGCCATGAGAATTATTTTTTGAGTGACAGGTGCCGGTCCATACCAGGACGGTCATGTTTAAATTAATCCTGTAAACTGTTGATTTAATTTTTTTTTTAATCAGGTGGCGTTGGCGGTGCCTTACCTGTCAGTGGATTGCTGGGCACGTCTCCCACGCTGATCCCCTTCTCCTCGTACGTGTACCGCAGGCTGGAGCAGCTGATATCCGGGGTATTATTATCCTTGGGGATGGTGGCGGCCAGGGCCGGCGGGAGCAGGGCCGCGGCCAGCACCGCCAGGACCACCACCGCCAGCGAGCTAATCCTCATCCTCGTCACACACTTGGGCACTCGCGTGAACTTCACGGCTTCCTCGCCACCGGCACTCGCACAACGCATCATCGTCCGATATAAACAAAGCAGCACGGCGGGGCCAGGCAGGCGCACGGAGAGGTTAAGTCGTCGCGGTCTCGGCGACGGGGAGGGAAGTCGTCCCTACAGACGTGAGGCACTGGGGGAGCCGACGAGCATTTGGCACGCACGGGGACACGCCGCGGGAGCACGGGGGAACGGGTTCGAAAACGGCGGAAACGTTAGAGGTGTTCGGCCGCGGCCATGCCAAGTCGGACGGAGCGGCGGCGCGGACGACCTCCTCAGCACGCGTACGGCAACGCACTGACTGCAAACACACGGGCACGGCACGGGCGGACACCGGCCGGGCCGGCACGGGCGGAGCGGCGTCTGCTTCACAGGATCTCCCCCTCCATCTCGCCCCCCCGCCTCACCCCTCACCCACCCAGCGCGCTCCTTTGTTCGACGCCATGACACACCTAGATGCAGCAAAAGGGGGGGATGGCAGCTTCAGAATGTGAATCGTTTCGCGTTTTACCGTCGAGGGAAGTTACTTTTCGAATAGGTTGTGGTTACCCGTGGTTACGCGCTACTAGGCGACTTTTGACCGTTTAACGGGGTAGAAATGTAGAAAGCGGCCATTTAGAGGAAATAAGTATGAAGAGTGCCGTTCGCATTGACTTGTGGGATGGACAGACAACACGGACAAAACTTGGTGGGGAGGCACCGTAGTTACATCTCTTCAGCACTGTAGCTCTATGGCGATGCTCATCTGTTTCTGCGTATGAAAACAACAAGCAGGACCTTTCAAATTATTTGCGAACAGGGGTGTCGGAAGATGAAAATAAAGCTCGCCAGGGCTTGCAAATATTTTAACATCTACGAAGACAGTCTTGTTTGTGGCAGTGAAGGGAATCGGGGAGGACTCGTATTGGTGATGGGTCAAACATTATTATGTTGGCAAAACATACATGTCTGGTGGGATTCGTGAACGGGCGCTGAAAACCGTGTAGAATACGAAAAAACCGCAAGTGCTGTGAAGCGGCAGAATAAAATTCCTAGCGAAATCTGAGGATCTGAGGCTCAGCCTGAAGTTTGGACTTTACATAGTGACCGTCCGTCTATTCATAGAAACATGGCGTGTTTATACAGAACAACAGAACAACAGATCGTCGATAACCTTCTCACTCACAGAGGGCGGTGTGCGAGGTGACGCACTCTATGGACTCTACTCTATGTGTCGTCATACATGATATAGTCGTCCCAGCGTTTCTTTGGTCTTCGTGAGAGGCCACGTGACGCACCCGAACGCCCTCTAGACCAATCCGAACGCCCTAAAGTTGGCTTCGGGCAAAATCCCGAAGACCGAAGTGATGCTGGGACGACTGGGACGACTATAGCAAGAAGCCCCTCCCCCACCCCTCTTCGTATATATATTTCGTCGTTTCGTCGTCTGCTAGTTCAGTCGACTCTCAGTTCGTGGTGGTTCTCACTTGCCTTACCATTCGAAACATCGTTAGAACGGCTGAAAATGGCATTTTCGAAAGTGACTCACGTCGTGTTCGACATGGATGGACTTCTGCTCGGTAAGGATAAGAAGATAGGAGCTTTTACTTCGCATTTTCTCCCCTGTCAACCCCGTCAACCTGCTATTTGCGTACGTCCTATGTAACCTTGACGGAAGGGAAAATTCCTGTGGTGATAAGGGTTGTTATTTGTCATGAAATCGATAATACTTCATCTTTAAGAAATTTAAATGACAGTCATTACCTGAAAACTGCTCACCTTTCCTTTTGTTACATTCCATAACATTGGGAAAACATGACACTATTTCTTTGCAATAGTGTGACTGTTATGAGGAACCAATTATCAGTTGCCTTTAACATTTTAAATATTAGTCCAGAGGTAGATTTTTGCGACTGTTTATTAAGTACTTACATATTTCCCTTACCTGGTGCAAATCAAATCTTTTCAAATTTTACATTCAAAGAATTGTGATGCAACATGTTTGAAACATTGCAATGTTCTAGCTTTTCCTTGTTAATAATAAGAAAAAAAATGTTTATAATTATCATGAGAATTATTTTTCAACAGACACAGAAAAACTGTACAAGAGATCAATTACAGAAGCATTGCAGAGCTATGGCAAGGAGTATACCCCCGAGGTAGTTATGATGGTGACAGGAACTACTGAAAAAGATACTGTACAAATAATTGTGAATGAGTACAATCTACCAAGTGCAGAGGAATTTAATAAAATGTTCCATAAAAGAAATTTAGAACTTTTAGTGGATTCAGAACTATGTCAAGGTAAAAACTGTAGCATTTAGTCATGATATAACAACATTATTATAAATAGAACCAATAGTAATCTTGCTTTGGGGGATTTAAAAGGAGCTGAACGCCTTGTTCGTCACTTAAGTAAGCACGGAGTGCCCATTGCTATTGCCACCAGTAGCAGTTTGGACACCGTTGAAGTGAAAACACGGAAGTACAAAGAATTGTTCTCCCTGTTCCACCATACTGTAAGTGGGAGCTCAGACCCAGATGTGAAGAATGGGAAACCAGCCCCAGATATTTTCCTTGTTGCTGCATCTAGGTTCCCTGACAAACCTGAACCAGAAAAGGTAAACTGCCTTACAGAAACCAGTTACTGGTGTCTAATTTATTTTTTCTAACTAGAAATTTTGTTTCAGTGCCTTGTATTTGAAGACGCATTTAATGGAGTTGTGGGGGCTCGCTGTGCTGGAATGCAAGCAGTTATGGTACCAGATAAATCTGTACCTGAAGAAAAGAGGAAGGCTGCAACTGTCGTGCTGAATTCTCTTCTTGAATTCAAACCAGAGCTCTTTGGACTTCCTCCATTTGATGACCAAGAAGAGTAGATGTCTATCTACAACTCCTGAATAATGGCTATTAATGCTGATAAGGCAAGGCTGTGCCAGTTAGTATCTTGCTTGGCACAAAATACTTCAACAGGAGAGCACAATGTAAACCAAAGATGTAGGGATCTTTAAAATTTTAATTTTAAGGTAGATGTAGCTGTGTTGAAACTCCCTAAAGCCTCACACTTTTAGTCAATAAGTAGTTTTGAAACTATGAAACTAATTGGCTTCATAGCCAGCCTCATCCCAATTATTTCTTTTTTTATGTGATAATACTTTTTTTTCCTGTTGCCAACAATTTAAGTAATTGCTTTTAATTCTTCATTAATATTGGAAATCATCTCACTTTTTTTTAATAGAACACCATGAAATAGTTGCACAATTAGAAATGAGGCGAGCTCTTTTGGAACTTTATCTTAAGTACGAAATTCGTCCAACATAGTTGACTGAAATATCAGTGCTTTAAAAATTGCATGTTTGACGAAAAGGAACATTAAGGCTTTTATGTTGAATATCGGAAAAATACAATCAATTGTGGAAAATTGTGGATGCTTTATTTCCACAATCAAAATACATATTATTTTTGTACTTAATCAAAGTTACATGTTGTTTGGTGCCAGTTAATAATTTTATCAATGTTTAAAATGTGAAACATATTTTTTTTAATTCCTGTTAAGTTTGAGCTGCATTGAAATGACAGTTGATGCCATACTGTGGAAGAAGAAGTAAAATATTGACTAATTGATAGTGACAAACTAGAAATTTTGGAACCCTTCTACTAATACCATATCACATCATTATTTCTTGCAACGCTGCAAATGCAACTTTAAAATTTAAGTTCATGACCTTTGCTGTTTTGGTAATACATTCCAGCCTATTGATAAACCAGTGATACAAAATGGCGTGAGAAAGCTCTTATTTTACAAAGACTTCATAAAATTATATTTTTCACAAAATCATTCAGTGTCTGTGTATGTATGATGCCTGTCACTATTCACGTATGAGTGAGAATTTAGTGTGCATTCTTTAAATGTGAAATAACTTGATTGTTCTCTAATTTTAAGAACATTCCCTATATTGCTGATCCCTAGGATTGACCATTGTATAGTCCTCCACTGAGGAGCATAGTCTATGTCAAACGGGTAATACACTTAAATATTGTTTTTTGCCTTTTTGTATATCAAAGTAATAAAATCTTTTGAACTCAACTTACTTGAAGTATTCCACTCTAGAAGTTTTCTTCTCATGTCCCGAGTACTTGTGCAGACTGGTAAACAAACAAAAAGAAGCACCCTGGAAAACCTCCATGCAGAAGACTGATGTGGAACAGAGGAAAAAAAAAGAGAAAATTTAGGTCAAATAAATATTACACTGGATAGAATGTTCTTCTTCAAAACTTATTCATTCATTCACAACAGGATCACATAGAACAATCTTACTTGCATACCTGAAGCATTTTCCCTAAACTATTATTGCATTACACTTAAAAATTTAATTCAATACGTGTAACATCATGAAAGAGAGCAGAAGCCAAACAGTGAGGGTAACATTTTGATAAATACAGATAAAAATAAGGAACAGTGGATGAGGTAAAACTGGAACTTATCTCTCCAGATAAATGCAATAGCCTTAAAAAGTATTCAACAAAATTATAACAATCGTAATTGAGACTAAGGATAAAATGAATAACTGAGGGTAAAGCACACAATATCACAAAACTCTACCAATAATGGTAGAAAATATGTTTTGCCTTGCTATATTGAAAATGTAGTATAGTCAGTGACAATGATAAGCACAGGCAACCTTAAAAATAGTTAAAAGTGCATTTAAGGAAACCTTTTAAGAAGAAGGACTAGGGCTGGTTGGGGACAAAGCACATGGTGTACTTGTTGTTTGTGTATCTGTAGAAGTGTTTCGTTTTAAGATTCCCCGTTCCACTGCTTCTTTTTCCAGGTCAGCCAACTGTCTCCGAAGGCGGGTTGCCCTCAGTCTCAACTCTTTATCATTTTCCTTTAATGTCATTACTGTTTGAAGTGCCTTACGTTGAGGGCTCTGGTCTATTACCCATCGGAGATACAGCTCTGACCACAAAGACTGAAACAAAGAAAAGAGTTCCAGTAACAGGGAAATAAATAAAAAATTGTTTTCCTTTTTTTGCCCTACTTACAAGACTCATTGGAGCAACAGACGGCCAAATGACTCTGTTGTTTGGATCATACATAGGATTCAAATAAGACTGTAGAATATCAGGACGGTTTAGAAATGACCAAAGACTGGCAGTGTTTTGGGCAAGCTGCAAGCGCACACGCTCTGCTTCACAGTTTCCAAGGAAAGTACCTGTATCATCAAAAGATGCAATATTAAAATAATCATCTCAAAAATTAAACAAAGTACAGGTGTTCTAGAAAAAAAATTTAAGCACAAACCAAACTGGGAACTGTAGGAATGTTCAAATAGTAAAATGAGAAGTGGTTGACTGAATTCAAAACTGCATGGATACTGTTGGTGAATTTGTTGAACACAATCAAGAAACAGTAAAAAGGTAGGTGCATGATTTTTGTTTCGCCCTGTGATGGAGTAACATGAGCGGGAATGCCTCTGAGGAAATGGGTAGCCTGCTTGAATCCATTCTCTTTCAACCAAAGCCTCTAAGCTAAAAAGAAAATACATTAAAAAAACATTAATAATATTATTTGAAAAAGGTGAGTACACAACTTTGATTAATTCTCACCCCCTAACAGTTCGACAGTCAGGATTTAGTATGACTTGAGCCAGAGAAGTTACTAATAATGTTGAGTCCAAACCCTCAGAGCCATGAACAAGAACAGACAAGCCCTCCTGTAGATTGGAGAAAACACAAAAATACATAGACAAATAAATAAGGAAATAACATTAAAAAAAATTGCAGAAATGAGATATGTCACCTTGTCTAAGCACTGAGCCACAACACAGGCACAATTAAGGGTATCCTTGACATGAGTCATCCAGTTAGATGATTCCAAACGAGACAACCAGCGGTCCATAGATGATGATGTATCATTACATGCTAAAAATAATGGTCAAGATAGATAACTTGCTCAGTTGTACAGAGGTACTGTATAAGCCAAATTAGATTATATCCTAAGAACCAACCTTCAATAAGCTTTGTGAGAGATTCAAGCAGGACATGACGTCTGTCAATTGGTTTATGAGACCGCCGCCATTGTGGATAGTTGACTTCTACTTCATAGCCTCCTCCTCTAGCCTTAACAGTGATACAAGGCAATTAATAACTAATATCTAATTAATAAAACCTTTCAAGAATAAATAATTACTTTGGCAGACTGAGCAAAATTCAATGATCGTGTGTCAATGATGTAGCCACGTTTTCCTGGTCCAAGTACGGCATTGAGAAGTTTCTCATCTTCTTTACAGCGTCTGGAATTTGGGCCAAGCAAAGGCTGACTGCTCCTCAAGAGAATACTCTGAACAAATTAATAATAATCAGGCACAACTCTTGCATAAAAAGCAAATGAATAGAAAGGGATACATAATAGGACACAAACCCCTCCATCATGACGATAACAAAGAATGGGGAAACGGCCACCTTCTCGGAAACTTGCAGCCACCACTAATGTTTCATCATCAATGGATTTTGGCACAACAACAGTGCTGGGGTAACTTGGACAGATCTTCAACATAGAGTACAAATAAAAATTAAAAATAAAGAATACAAATTAATTTATGAAAATATGACAGTTAAAAGGTGATTATCCAATCAACTAACATTATAGTCTTTGTTTACATAAGAAAAACGCCACTCTTCAGACAGGGCAGTGACCAGTTTGTTAAACTCAGTCTCTGGACGGAATGTTGTCCACCCATCCTCTAGTATAGTGTACATAGGTCGATAAAAAAAGGGATATAGCAAGGTTGGTTCAACTGTAACAAAACATAATTATAGCTGACAGAATAAAAAAATGCCAAAAATAAAATAAAACAAATTGTATATCTGACCTATATTTGATAACTTTTCAATTGAAGACGCAACATTCAGAAATTCCCTTTGCTCCTTGATCTCTAGTTCAATGCAACGAAAGTCCTTGCATTTGATGATCAGAGTTCCTCCACCAGCCTGGGAGTCCGGTTTACGATCAATAGCATCAACATTACGATGAAGCAGCTGTTAAGAGTAGTAAGACATGTCATTAAGAATGAAGTAAAAAACATGATAACATATTTACATGGTAAGGTTTCATTCATTCCTCATGCAAACTAACCCAGAGCTCCTCTACTCCTTCTTTGCGGGAGGATAAAATTATGTGATGGCCCGTTATACACAAGGTGCCATCGACAGGACTGTGAAATGGTCCACGCATTTTAACCCCATCTAGCTTAGGGGTGTGAATGAATTCAACAAACTCCATCTAAAAACCAAAACAACACAGTCTCAATGCTCAATAACTCATAACATAACCTCTTTCGCGAACAATAAAGAGTTAAGAACATGTTCACATAAAATGTAGAGACAAACGGCAAACGAAACAAAATCCAGACCAACGCAAAAGATAATAGGAAAGCATAATAGCTGAAATTTGTGTGAAGGAAGAGCTAAAAGGTCTTCCTTCTGATGCGTTCATTTCGGTCTTTCGTCAGGGTTCAAGAGAAAAAATAACGTAGCCATACTGTATGAAAATACTCAGTTACATCCGATACTTACTTTAAAAGACAAGGCAATTTAAAAACTATAAAATCCCAAGTTTGTTTACATCGATTTGACAGTCATATGGTATGGAGAGAAACCTAACCTACAAACATCGATAAGGCTGTGACAGGCGGGGAGGCGGGAGGAAGAACGTGGGATTTAAGGGGTTGATGGGGCGGTTGATGGCAGATGGGGAGGGGGGGGGGGGTAGAAGGCAGTGAAAGGAGTGGGGATCAGCTTAGCGTGGGGCGGGCTAACAAAGCTCGAAAAAGGGGGGGAGTCTCGGTAAATCACTGGGTGTACTTCTTTCACATGGCGACCAGACCATGAGATCACACCCCCCCATGGCTATGGCGGGGGCGGAGAACTCCGCGCACCGCCCCCTTCTCCCACCTCCCTCCCCTCCACCACCCGAGTGTTTCGGTAATGAGGTGTCAGCCCGTCCCTAGTGCGGTATTTTGATGGATGACGCTCCTTTCTGCGCAAAGATTAGTTCGAGGGCGGGCTGGGGCGGGGCGGGGCGGGGCGGGGCGGGGTGGGGCGGGGCGGGGCGGGGCGGGGCGGGGCGGGCGCAGGGATTCAGTATGAGGGCCGAGTGGGAGTGAGCTGGCACGCCGCCGCAGGCGCGGGAAGTAGGGGGAAGGGCGTTCCAGAACACCGCGATGTCACCCATGCCACAAGGCGAAAACCCAAAGTCGCACACCTCTTGGAGTGGGAATTCCCTATCGCACATTTGAACTCGTACAGGTGTGAATTTTGGTGGGAATTCCACCACACACAAGAGTGGTCAAGTGTATACGCGCCGACAATAATTGTGCGGCATTCACACACATGGTTTCCCACTGTGAGTTTTGCAATTATGTGCACTAGGGAAAACCGTAAGAGACGAGTTCCGAGGCTCACAGACGGCACACAGCGGAGCACCTAGCACCTCACCTGACCATCGCACCGCACCCTTCCAGCCGCCACAGGCTCAGGCAGGCGGCCTGGCCCGGCCCGGATGGGAGGGAAGTTGATTTTCACCTGTTCCGCTCGCTCCGTGCGGTGTGCGGTTTGGATGCATCACGCCCATCACGCAACAACGGGCGGGGCGGGGCGGGGCGGGGCGGGGCGGGGTGGGGCGGGGCGTACCGCGGTGTCTGCTGGTGTCAGGCAATCATGTGATATTCGGCACGGAGAGATAGCAGCGCTGGAAAAAGGAACAACCACCTCCCTCCTCCTGCTCACTCCCCCGCGCTCCGGAGAAGCTCCGGATATTGCTCAGGCGGGGCGAGGCTAGGCGGGGCGGGGTCGGGCGGGGCGGGGCGGGGCGGGGCGGGGCGGGGCGGGCGGGCGAGGCGGGGTGGGGCGGGATGGGGCGGAGTGGTTGGTGAGGCAGGCAGCTCAACGTGATGTACATATCGCACAGCCAAACTGAAACACATTTGCACGCGGCGGCGCCCAGGATCGGTCCATAGCACGAGACTTGAAGAGTGTTACAGGCGGCCGAGGCCCCCCTCCCACAGCAGAGCAGGGCCTTTGTGGACGGCCTCTGCTTCGCTCAATATTCGGCCGCGGGGCGGGGCGGGGCGGGGCGGCCGCGGGCCACACCAGACCACCACTCGAGCGCTGAACACCCTCGCGGCACCATGCTCTGCACCAGCACCCCCGTCATCACGGTCAACGAGGCCCTCACCAAGGTAAGGCCAAACGTGCGCGGCCCTCGCCTCGGTGACCTGGAAACCCAAGTAGTGTGTGAATGTCACACACTTTTAGGCGCGTTATTTTCCATTCCTACACTTTGTCCCCTCAAGTGTGTAGGATTTCTGGAAAAATTTCCACTTTTCACAGTGCAAGTGTGTAAGAATAACTGGAAGCCCAAGTAATGAATGAATGTCCCACACTTTTATGCGCGTTATTTTCCATTCCTACACTTTGTCCCCTCAAGTGTGTAGGATTTCTGGAAAAATTCCCACTTTTCATAGTGCAAGTGTGAGCATAAAAAATCACGCTCAAGTCAGAGACACTCGCACACTTGGGTTTCTGGAGTGACCTTTCCTCGCACGTCGGCGCCCCCTCCCCCCCCCCTTCCTCTTTCTGGCCAGGATGATGACGGCGAGCTCGGGGACGGCGACGTCTCGGAGGAGGACGAGGACGAGGACGGCGACTCGAGGAAGATCCGGGACATCGGGCAGTCCAAGCTGGCGGACCTGGCCCGGCGCTCCTTGCGCATGCGCCGCCGCGTGCACCTGCAGCTGCACCGCCAGCGGCGCCGGCAGCTGCTGCAGCTGGAGGAGGCCAGGCAGATCGAGCGCCTGCGCCGGGACAAGGACATCCTCACCAACTTCATGCGCCTGCGGCTGTACGGTGCGTGCGTGCGGCGTGCACTGTTAAACCAAGTGTTCAACTGCTCAACACTTGTATGTGTGCAACGGCCAGCTTAGCACGCGCGAGTGTGCAACTCGGGAGTTGTGCAGTTGCAAGTGTCGAACTTGTCGTACACTTTTAAGTGTTCAACTCAACAGTTGTGCACTTGAAAGTGTTCAACTGCGCCGTGCAAACACTCTCCATGTTGAACACTTGCAAGTGCACAACTGTCGAGTTAAACACTTAGAAGTGTACAACTGGCGAGTTAAACACGTGAAATTGCACAACTGCCGATTGCGCACTTGCACGTGCTAGGCTGGAAGTTGCACACATACAAGTGTTGAACAGTTGAACACTTGGTTTAACAGTGTGTGAATGTGATTCTTTTCAGCGGGTGACTGTACGAGCTGCTCTTTATGTCTTTGCAGAGACCCAGTCGTCGTTCTCCGGCTCCGAGGTGGCCAGCAGCAGCGGCATGGACCGCAGCTCGGACAGCGACAGGAGGGCCGGCGCGTCGCCGGTGCCATCCGGGGAGGCGGGGGCGCCGGGGGCCCTGGGTGAGTGAGCACGGTAAAACTGGCGTTTTTCAAGACAACTTTCTTGATTTTCAAGACGTTTTGGAAAACTCAAGACCTTTCGTTGACGTCTTGAAAACCAGAACGATTTCCAAGACATTGGCTCTTGGTTTTCAAGACATAGTCCTGAAATTATTCCACTTTTTCAAGACAACGTCTTGAAACCCAAGAGCAATGTCTTGAAAATCGACCTGGTCTTGAGTTTTCCAAAACGTCTTGAAAACCAAGACGCCAGTTTTACCGTAAGGGTGAGGCAGTGAGGCGCGGGGCGCGGGGCGGCGGCGCGCAGGGGGCTCGGGCCGGCCCGTCGAGCGCGCGCGTCGTGCGGGCCTGCCTACCCCCGACTCGCAGGGGCTCTCGGTGGCGACCCGCCGCGTCGCTATATCGCAGTGTTGCCAGATAAGTAGGCAAAACTTGCCCACGATACACTTGTGTGTAGCGCGGGCGGTAGCAACGCATGCCTACCAGGCGAACCCTCCCCACAGGAGAGTTTACTTTGCCTAGTAGGCAGGCGTTGATACTGCGCCCGCTTCACACAGGTGTATCGTAATCGTGGGCAGTTTTTGCCTACTTACCTGGCAACACTGCTGTATCGGCTTCCAGACGGCGAGGACGAGGGCGGGCGTCGCGATGCCCGCGACGTCGTCTCCGTGTCGGGGGTGTCGGCGTCGGTCGGCGTCGGTGGCGGCGCCCTGGGCGGCGAGTCGTCGGCGCGCTCGCGACGCCGCGAGGACATGCGCAACATCCTGCGGCAGCGACGCCACCGGCGCCGGCTCATGCTGCTGAGCTACGGCGAGGGCGGCGTCGAGCAGTACACGGACAAGACGCGGAACGCGGCGGTCGTCATGGGCGAGAAGGTAGGGATTTCAAATTACCGGTAAGAAAAAACCCTTACCGTAAGTTCCGGTAAAATTGGTAAATTACCGTATTTTTTATTTTTTTGAAATGTTGAAAAGTTTAGTTTTCAGGCAAAAATACGCGGAAATTTTGAATTTCTTTTACATTTACCAAGTGTTCTAACAGCTCCAACCACCAACAAGTGTGAAAGAATTTGATTTTGTGGTTGAAATATCACTGAACAATCTTTAACGTCGTGGAATCCTTAAGACTTATAATAATCACAATAAGGCCTTTAAAAAAAAATTGAAGTAGTTTCGTGCGGGTCCTATTGTTCATCTCTACTGATATACATCAAATTTCTGTAAAACATGTTGAAAATGTAGGGTCTGTGAGCAAAATTGGACTCTTTTCAACGTATACGTATTTAGAGCACATTTTACCCGAAATAAATTACATAAATTACCGCTCATTTTGCCTTTGGGTAATATTAACCTAAGTTACCACTCATATTACCAATCTTACCGGTAACTGACCAAGCCTTTAAATCCCAATAAGGACATCAAGCTGAGCCTGAAGCAGCAGCGGCGCGCGCTGGCCGCGGCGCGGGGCTTCAGCCTGCCGGCGTGCGCTCAGCCCTCGGGGCTGACGGCGCTGGCGCGCGCGCACCGCCGGGCCGGGCAGGCGCGCGCCGCGCTGCAGCTCGCCGAGCAGGCCCTGCTGCTCGACCCCGTGCACCGCGCCGCGCTGCTCGAGCGCAGCCAGTGCTACCAGCAGCTCGGCCAGCCGCGGCTCGCGCTGCTCGACGCCGAGGACGTCCTGGACCTGGACAAGACGAGCGACGCCGCCGTGCTGCACAAGGCGCGCGCCCTGTACGCCATGGGCCACTTCGAGAAGGCCCTCGTCATGTTCCACCGCGGCAGCCGGCTGCGGTCCGAGAACCCCGCGTTCCGCAGGGGGATACAGCGCTGCAGGGAGGCCATCATGAACATCATCGGATGTACGTGTCTCCAGGATAGCGGTTTCAATTTTCGGAAGTGCGCTTTCTTTATTCATTATTTAGAAAAAATATTGATAGAAAGCTTAAAATTTCAAAAAATTAAGGATGAAATCGTTTTTTGCCCTTCGTTCCTTTTGATTTGACCCAGGGGTC
This sequence comes from Frankliniella intonsa, assembly GCA_033675135.1. Classification (NCBI taxonomy): domain Eukaryota; kingdom Metazoa; phylum Arthropoda; class Insecta; order Thysanoptera; family Thripidae; genus Frankliniella; species Frankliniella intonsa. The sequence goes on from CM066259.1 coordinate 1,555,512, forward strand.
CATACTGATTGGAGAGTGGGGTGGTGATTGGAAGTAAAATTTTACCAAACTTCAAAGAAACCTATAAAATTGTCATCAGCGAATCGATTCTTTTTGCAATTTGAATGTGTTAAAAGTGTTTCAAAGTGCATTTTTGTCGTGAAATTATGTGATTGAAATATGATTAGAACGAAGGACGTACACTGATTGGAGGAAGTGAGGTACCCCTCGGATTTGACTCTGCCACCTGCTCCGCCCCGCCCCGCAGGCCTGCCGATGGACTTCGCCCTGTCGTCCTGCGAGCGGCTGGTGGAGCAGGGCGTCTGGCCGGACGAGGAGAGCAGCGTGGGCTCGGTGCGGCGCGCCGCGCAGCTGGGCGCCATGGGGCTGGGGGCGCTGCCGACCCTGGGGACGCCGGGGGGCACCCTGGGGACCGTGGCAGCGGGGGTGGGGGCGGGGGCGGGGGACGCCGACGGCACCAGCCGACCGCCAGCCTGGGAGGACCAGTGGGCGGAGGAGCACTGCCCGGACTCCGCGGTGGGTGCAGGCACGGCGCGATAGTTTTCCACGCCCTGGCAAAAGGCAGTATTGCCAGAAAAGTAGGCAATAAGTCGCCTAAACCATGAGAGGAGGGCGTCTCAAGGGCGTCCTCCTCTCATGCCTAAACACAGTGGGGTAAAGCAGGCGGCATCTGTGCCTGCCCACTAGGCAACATGCACTTGTGGTAGGGGGCTGCCAAGTAGGCAGCCCGCTTTATTCTACTGTTTTTGGGCGACTTATTGCCTACTTTTCTGGCAACACTGGCAAAAGGGTACTCTTCAACTCATCCTGCCTCCGTCAGTCGCAGGTGCCCGGGCTGTGCGAGAGCTGCAACACGTCCCACCAGTACACCGACGCGCGGCGTGCCGCCCCCGGCCCCGCCCCCGGCCCCGCCCCCGGCCCCGCCCCCGGCCCCGCCCCCGGGGGGCTGGCGGCCGGCGTGGAGGAGGAGGCGCGTCAGATCGCCCTCATCCTCAGCGTGACCAACGCCCACGACGGCCGCAACAAGCACCTCCGCGAGAGGCTCATGGTGATCCCGCCCAGCCCGCCCCCGGTGGCGGGCTGCCCCCCGCCCCCGGCCGCGCGGCCCTTCGACTGCTTCGACGCCGTCCCCCGGTGCCGCCCCCACGGCGGGGGCAGCGGGAGCTCCGTGAGCAGCGGCGCGCGCCGGCAGGGGCTGCCACCGCGTCCCCAGGATCCCGACGTCGAGGGTGACCGCGCCTTCCGGCCCGGCCTGGACAGGATGCCGCCCTCCCTCGGTCGAGACGCCTCCTTCCTGCAGCAGATCGCCCGCGACCCCAGTGAGTACTCCCCTTCTCAAAGAACATCAGCTTTTGAAAAACATATCTGGATGGAAATGATCCCGACAGTGTGAAAATTTCTTGGTAGATTTACGATGAATTTTGTAAATTACGAAATAAGTTGTAAATTTACGACGGACCTTTTTTGCTCGTGAATGAATTTCAAGCCGATGTGTAGTGCTTGTAATTTTACGATTTGCAATTGTAATTTTACAACTGCATTTCGTGGAAAAAATTTCCCGTATAAACCTACGACTATGTTTCACAGTGGAGATTTTTGTCTCCAGAGCTCCAGGGTCTGCCGGTGTCCGGGATGGCCGAGGAGGCCGTCAGGTACCTGAAGGGGCGTCAGGTGTTCTGGCAGCGCCGCGGACCCATCGCGCCCCCGACGCACAAGCCGAGGCGCCGAGGCCCTCCGGCCGCGTCACGTGACCGCCCACGTGACCCGCGCGGAGCAGACGACATGCAGCAGACGACGCAAACATGAGCCCTCAAGTGTTTTGGTTGCATAGCACACGGTGGGGTAGGGCGGCTGCGTTTGGTCTATTCTATGAAGTGATAGCCCCTATCAGAGACTATTCAAATCTTTATCATCGTTATTCGATTGCATAATGACCAAAAAAAGACCACTGCGTATTTTTTTCTGAATTTTAATTAAAGATCTGTACAGTTAGTTTTGGTAATCTTAAAAGTCGGCCGGGTCGCCGTTGGGATCCTCGTACAGAGCACTTTTGATGAACGCGTGGATCTTCTCGTGGGCGCTCGTGATGTCGCTGGTGTCGTACTTGGCGTTCGGAGCGTTCATATCCGCGCAGTGCGAACCGCCTGATAGGAAGAGGGATCGGAACAATAAATACACTCTCTATAAAAATTAATCTGCGCGCACTAAAAGCACTGCGCCGGCACTTAAAACGCTGTGCCGAAATAGTGGCGTCCTTTTTTGAACGCCAAATTTTGTTATCTTTCTAAAACAAAAAGCCAATTTTTGGCCACTTTAAACGCCAAAAAAATTGGCATTTTTCGAAGGGAGGCCAAAATTTGGCATTAAAAGTAGCCAAATATTGGCATTTCTTCAGAAAGAGGCCAAAATTTGGCGTTCAAAAAATAATGCCAAAATTTGGCGTTCAAAAAATAATGCCAAAATTTGGCGTTCAAAAAAGAATGCCAAACTTTGGCATTAAAAGTAGCCACAGAGTTTACAGTGGGGGCGCGCGCGCTCACCGTCCACCAGGACTGCCGGCGCCTGGGCGCTGACGTTGCTGAGAATGCCCAGGGCGTGCCACGGGTCGATGTTCCCGTTGACGAAGATGACGTTGGTGACGTCGGGCTTCCTGTCGCCGAAGACCAGGTTGCTGCGCTCGACGGCGGCGGTCACGACGCTCTCGTCGTAACTGCGGACAGGAGCGCCCTCGCTTAATTTGTTTTACAGTGTATTTTACCCCCGAATTCCCCCAGATCACTGTAAAAAATATCTTTGTAAATTTGCGACTTTTTTCGTAATTTGTGAGTTACAAACGGTTTTGAATTTTACGTTCAAAATCTTAAATTTACGAAAGGCTATTTGTGCTCGTTTAAGAGTCACAAGTCGATACCAAGTGTCCTTACAATTTTGTAATTTTATTTAGGTTTGCGGATTTTTTTAAAGTGTTGGCTCGAAACATTTCGTAAGCAAGATATACTTTTTGGGGCGTTTTGAAGCCTGGGGAACGCTGAACATATCGAAGGCTGGCGAAAAGTTTTTTGAGAGGTGCGGACCGGTGGAATAAAGTTACACAAGTAGTCGTTTCCGTCTTGAGGCGGCTGTAGGCTGTACTCACGCGTCTCCGAAGAGATCCTTGCAGAGCTGGTAGGAGAAGTCGACGGCATTGTACTGCGCGGGGAAGGGGACATTCTTGCCGGAGAAGGTCTGGAAGTAGCCGAACTCGGTGCAAGTCTGGTACGTCCACTGCCGCACTGGAGACCACACAAGGAAAATGCGCTGGTTGCATCACGAGCAACGCGACAGACAGAGCGGGACCAGGGCAGGGCGAGGGGGCAACCACTCCCTATCCTAGTGTATACACGGGATTTCTACTGATTGCACAAGACTTCTCTCAGATTTTAAGAGATCTATCTCGGATTTCACAAAATTTATCTCAGATTTCATGAGATTTTTGTGAGATTTCACAAGATTTCATGAGATTTCTCAGTTAGATCTCAGTTTAATCGAGATTTACGAGCATTTCATCGAGATTTCTGAGGATTTCATCGAGATTTCCGAGGATTTCATCGAGATTTCCGCAGGTTTGTACACATGATTTCGCGAGTGGTTGCCCCCTCGGGGCAGGGTGATACTCACTTGCATCGTACTCGCCCTCCGAGAACTTGTAGTCCACCTGCTTGTAGGCGTTCACCAAGGCCTGGTACGAGAAGTCGTAGAGCTGGGTGGTGCCCTTATCATTGCCGAGGATGAGGTTGGACAGCTTCTCCATGGCCTCGTCCGGCGTGAGGTCGTCGCCCTGCATGAAGCTGCAGATGTACTTGATGTTGTAGGCCGAGTAGGGCATCGAGTCGCGGTTGTACTGGACCGCCCCGGCGAACGGGTTGGAGAGGCTCTGGAAAAAGTTGTCCAGGTCTAGCTTGCTGCGGAGCTCGTTGGCGACCCTAGAACGAGGGATAGGTTAGCGATTTAAAATTTCCGGAAAAGTTTAAATGTTGGCAGTTTTGTAATGATAATAACACTGAAAATCCAAGTGTACGAATGTCGCTCACTTGTCGGTGAGCAAATAAATTCGCGCACTTGTAGGTGAGCAAATAATCATTCACTCACTTGTAGGTGAGCGAACAACCATTCACTCACTTGTAGGTAATGAAATAACTATTCGGTCACTTGTAGGTGCAAGTGAGTGAATGGTTATTCGCTCACCTACAAGTGAGCTAATGGTTACTTGCTCACCTACAAGTGAGCGACATTCGCTATCTTGGATTTCCAGTGTAGTTCAAGGTGGTGGTGCCAAGGGCGCATGGTGGCTTGCACTCACTGGAAGGTCTGCTTGACCTGCTCGTAGCCGTCCGTCGTCTTGAGCAGCTGTACCACACGGTCAGTGGCCATCTTCACGTTGTCATCGCACCACTGCCCCGCCACCCTCGCGAGCGAGCGAGACACCACCTCCATGTATTCTGGTAGAAACATAAAAAGAAATTCATGTGCAGAAACGAAAAAGGAAAAAAAAAAAACATGACTGTAACATGAGTGTAAAGTACACACACTCTAAACCAAAAGTGTGTGACATCTACACATTTGGGCCTCCGATGCGTAACTGACCGACATAGTCGGCCTCGGCGTGCACGGGCGCGCTGGAGGACACGGCGGCGTGGATCAGGTGCGGGTACTTGAGGCGCGCCCATGCCGCCAGGTTGCCCGGGTACGAGCCGCCGAACACCGCCACCTTCTGGCCCTCCTTTAGGTCGCCCTTCTTGATGAGGTACTCGATGAAGTACGCCAGATCGGCCAAGGCCTGGTCGGCCGACAGGTACTGCAGGTTCGCGGAGCTCAGGGTCCTGCGAGCGAGTGAGCGAGCGAGTGAGTGAGTGAGTGAGTGAGTGAGTGAGTGAGTGAGTGAGTGAGTGAGTGAGTGAGTGAGTGAGCGAGCGAGTGAGTGAGTGAGTGAGTGAGTGAGTGAGTGGTGAGTGAGTGAGTGAGTGAGTGAGTGAGTGAGTGAGTCAGCGAGCAAGCGAGTGAGCGAATCCACTCACTCAGTGGGGTGGCTGTAGCCGTAGTAGCGGTGCTCCAGGTCGAAGAGCTTGGCCTTGTAGATGCCGGCGAGGTACGTCATGTAGAGCGCGCCGTCGGCGAGCCTGCGTGCCGCCTCCTGGCCCTCGCCGCCGATGTAGATGAAGGCGGGACCGCCCTCTTCGTAAAGGTCAGTGCGGGCGAAGTAGCGCTACCAACACAAGTACACACTTAATTCTTATGAACATTTTCTATTCTTACTTATGATTTTTTTTTGCACTGGCTCAGCTATTATGCATTTTATAATACGCATTTATAAACAATTTTTCATAATTGTCCTTAATTATGATCAATTTTGTTCATACTTGCGCATTAAAAAAGGCAAAATCGTAAGTACGAATAAAAATGTTTACAAGAGTTTAGTGTGTAGGACTTAGTCGTAATGGCAGAGTCGTATGACAGAGTCGTAATGGCAGAGTCGTATGATGTCGACCAGAGCTCTGCCCACCTGCTTCCAGACGCGCTTGTCGACGGGGTTGAAGTGGTCGAGGATCTGCTCGTTGAACCAGAGGGTGTCCACCTGGTGCAGGTTGCCGAGGAGGCCGGCGGGTGGCGGCGGCACGTAGCGGAGGCGGCGGTGCTGGCGTCGGAGGCCGGGATACAGCGGCGCGGCCGAGGCCTGCGCCGTGGCCTGCTCGGGCTCCACGAGGACCGAGGCCTGCTGCGCGGGCGCCGGCGCCAGGGCGAGGCCCAGGGCGAGCAGCAGCGCGGCCTGCAGGAGCATCTTCGGGGCGAGACGGGGGGGTGGTCTGCGAAGAGAAACCCCCGGTGCAGCCACGAGGGCCCGTCAATAAACGAAGAGAAATATCAGCGCGCCCGCGCAGGGCGGGGCGGGCGGGGCGGGCGGGGCGGGCGGCTTTAGCGCGTTGAAATCCCCTACCTGCTGAGAGCGCCGCTCGCACCGGGTCGACTGCAATAAATTATTTTTCAATTCGTCATGTGCAGCCGTCTCGGGCGGCCGGTGTCTCTGCGACTGCGGTGGACAGGAATCACGGTATCTGGACAGTGGCTTAGCGCATTATCGAGCAGTTAATGCGAATCTGATAAACGAAAGGGCGACCGGGGGAGAAGGGGAGGAAGGGGGGCTGGCGGGGCGGGGCAGGGCGGGATTGTGTCCTAGGCGAGGTGTGTCGACACGGCGAAAAATGTTCGGTATACGCCGCGCGCCTGTCCGTTGAGATTACGGTAGCGGTTTGTGATTTGCGATAAAGGATCTCGTCATATGGGAGATAAGGGCTGTGGTGGCACGAGGCCGACGGGCCAGCGCGAGGACGAGGAAGACGAGGACGAGGAAGACGAGGACGAGGAAGACGAGGACGAGGAAGACGAGGACGAGGAAGACGAGGACGAGGAAGACGAGGACGAGGAAGACGAGGACGAGGAAGACGAGGACGAGGAAGACGAGGACGAGGAAGACGAGGACGAGGAAGACGAGGACGAGGAAGACGAGGACGCCGTGGGAGGCGTCGCCAGGGCCGCGTCCTCAGGAGGATTGCCCACTCCCTAGCTCAGACCTACATTTCCAACGAGACTTATTCGCAGGTTTGGATCGCGCCCCGTCAGGAGGTGACTGTGGTATTTCGTACACACGAGGCGTATACCTCGGGCCGCTACGCGATTACGCGTACTCGAGTGTGCCGTGTGGAGTGTGGAGGGTCCTTAAAGGTACTCGTAGGGGGAGAGGGGTGCATAGTCCCAGGACGTTTATTTCACAGCCTTTGTACTATACAGGGTGACGGGCGGGCAGGCGCACCCCCGGCCCGCGCCGGGCCGTTCAGGGTGCCAGGGTGGGGCTGTCGTTGGTGGTGCCCTCGTACAGGGCGTTCTGCACGAACTGCCTGATCTTGTCGCGGGCCTGGCGGAGCTCCGCTGAGTCGCTGTCCTCGTTGGCGTACATATCGTAGCAGTGGGAGGTGCCTGCGGTCAGAGAAACCGTGAGAGTGAGAGAGAGAGAGGGTGAGAGAGAGAGAGCGAGAGAGCAAGAGAGCGAAAGAGGGAGAGAGTGAGAGAGAGTGAAAGAGCGAGAGAGCGAGAGCGTGAGAGAGCGAAAGAGCGAGAGAGCGAGAGCGTGAGAGAGAGAGAGAGAGAGAGAGAGAGAGAGAGAGAGAGAGAGAGAAGGGATGTTAAGGCCTCTGAATCCCCTTACTTGAAATGAGGATGGCGGGGGACTTGTCGTTCACGTCCTCGAGGACACTGAGGGAGTGCCAGGGGTCGATCTTGCCGTTGACGAACAGGACGTTCTCCACGTCGGGGTTCCAGTCACCGAAGACGGTGTTGGTGCGCTCGACGCCCTTTTTGACCATGGCGTCGTTGTAGCTGCCGGCAAAGCAGAAGTTATGAGGATTCGCGTTGGAAAAAGTACGGTGAAAGAAGTGAAATCCGGTGAAACTCACTTGTCGCCGAAAGCGTCTTTGCACTGCTGCACGAAGTAGGGGACGTCAAAGTACCCCTTGGGGAACACGGTGTCCCCGTCGGCGGTCTGGAAGTATCCGAAGATGGCGCAGGTCATGTACACCCACTGGCGGCCTGGAGGAAGGGGGTCACCATGAGTGCGACAGACTCGTAGACTTCCAGTGTGACGACCGGTGACGACCGTCAGAGACAGCCGACTTACTTCCTTCCTGGTACGTGATGTCCTTGAGGTACTCGGTGTTGGTCCCGTAGGTCCAGTCGATGCAGTTCCAGATGAAGCCCTTCGACGCGTAGAACACGTCGCCCAGCGCCGCGACGGCCTGGTCGTCGGTCAGGTCGCCCGCCATGTACCGGCACTGCGCCTTGAGGCTGTACTGGGCGTAGTTGTCCCGGTTGTACTGGGCGGCGCCGGCGAACGGGTTGGCGATGATCTCGTAGAAGACGTCCATGTCCAGCTTGTTGGTCGTGTTGGGGGGGTTGCACATGCTGCCGGGGGGGACAGGGGCGTTACAGGCACACTGGAGACCCAAGTGTGTGAATGTCGCACACTTGTAGATGTGCGAGGATTCATTCGTACACTTAGGCACTCAAACGAGTGAATTTTTTTTTTATTTTTTTTTTGGGGGGGGGGGGCGGTTGGGGACGAGGAGTATACGACTCACTAGAAGGTGTTCTGGATGGTGGTGAGCCCGTCTGTGGTCAGCAGCAGTTTCTTGATGCGGTCGAAGCCCTTCTTCACGTTGTCGGCGCACTCATTGCCCGCGATGGTCCGGATGGACTGCGTGACCACCTCGAAGTACTCCTTGAAGTCCTCCTCGGCGCGCACGGGCGCGCTGGAGGCCACGGCGGCGTGCACGAGGTGCGGGTACTTGAGGCGCGCCCACGCCGCCAGGTTGCCCGGGTACGAGCCGCCGAACACGGCCAGCTTCTGACCCCGCTTCATCTCGCCCTGGGCGATCAGGTACTCGATGAAGTAGGCCAGGTCGGCGAGCGCCTGGTCGGGCGACAAGTACTTCAGGTTCGCCGAGGAGATGTCCCTGCGGGAGTGAGAGTGAGAGTGAGAGTGAGAGTGAGAGTGAGAGTGAGAGTGAGAGTGAGAGTGAGAGTGAGAGTGAGAGTGAGAGTGAGAGTGAGAGTGAGAGTGAGAGTGAGAGTGAGAGTGAGAGTGAGAGTGAGAGTGAGAGTGAGAGTGAGAGTGAGAGTGAGAGTGAGAGTGAGAGTGAGAGTGAGAGTGAGAGTGAGAGTGAGAGTGAGAAACCGAGCTCGCCGGAGTATGCTGCGAGCAGGGCGTCGTAACGTAAACGCCAATAGAAACACAAGAAAACTAAAATTAAAATTGCAACGTTTTTGTTGCGGTTTCTAAAACTATAGCCAGCGTTTTCTCAAGGAAAACGTCACTGTGAAAATTATCTTTGTAAATTTACGACGGCCCTTTTTTTGCTCGCGAATGAATTTCAAACCGATATGGCGTACTTGTAATTTTACGATTTGCAATTTTAATTTTACAACTGCACTTCGTGGAAAATTCTCCTGTAAACCTACGACTATTTTTCACAGTGGCCTTAAGAAAGTTGGAAACGCTTCAATAACGCCGTGGAATCGCAATTTTAATTTTCGTTTTGGTGCGTTTCTATTTTCGTTACCTGACGCCTTGGCCGCGAGTCCAAATACCGACATACTTACGCGGTAGGCTTGCTCTTTCCGAAGAAGCGGTGCTCCAGGACGTACATCCTGGCCTTGAACAGCTGCGCCAGCTCGTACATGTAGCTGCCGCCCGGGGCGATCCAGGTCGAGCTGGCCTCGGACTCGCCCTCGATGAACAGGAACACCGGGCCGTCCTCCTCGTAGAGGGCGTCGTTGGAGAAGTAGCGCTGCAAGGCGGCAGAATAGGGGAAGGTAAGGTCGCGATAGAACACGTGGAAACAAATAAAGCGCGAGGGGGACAACTCTCAAGTTTTGGAAACAATTAACGGAATATAATTTTTCGAATTTTTCTGTTTTAAACCCTTAGTAGTCCAGGATTTTTTTTTTCATTAAAATTTAGTAAATCTGAAAATTTCTTGTATTAATCTGAACATTTCTTGAATGAATCTGAAAATTTCTTGAATTACTTTTGCGACCTTTTTGGAGTGCAAAACAAAATTGTCAACCCTTTCGGATCACCCTCGGCGCGGAAGACATGGAGAATATACCTGCTGCCATGTCGCCGGGTTGGAGACGTCGAAGTGGTCGAGCAGCTGGTCCAGCCACTCGGTCTTGACGGCCTGCAGGAGGCCGTTGTCCCGCACGGGCGGCGGAGGCCGGCGGTGCCTCTGGTACCTGGAGTACTTGAGGAGCTGCTTCTGCGTCGCGTTGTGTCGCGTCACCCCGGGCAGCACCTGGGCGTGGCCGTGGCCGCGAGCGGGCACCGAGGCGCCGAGCTCCAGCTGCGCCAGGGCCGCGCACAGCACCGCGAGGACGACCGCCGCGCGCATGGCTGCTCTGGAAACGTGTCAACGTCGCACACTTGTAGGTGTGTGACTTTCAATCGACCGTTTCGGCTCTCGGCATTGAAAGAAAAAAGTAAGGAAATCAGGACCGGAACCAGTACTCTAATTCACGCTGTTTTTCCTAATTTGAATCATAACTTAGGCTTAGCTGTCGTCAGGAAAATCTTGTACTACTTTTATATCAGATTTGCATGCGTATTTGCTGAGATTTTGATACTGTGGTACCGGTCCTGATTTTCCTACTTCTTCTCTAAATGCCGTGAGCCGAAACCCTCTATCCGCCCACATAAACCAGTCAAGGTGTGAAATTTCCGAAAAATTTCACACGCTTGAAGGGAAAAGTGCATGAACATTCATACACTGTGAAACCAAGTGTTCAACTGTTTAACACTTGTAAGTGTGCAACTTCCAGTATAACAGGTGCAAGTGCGCAACTCGGTATTTGTGCAATTGGAAGTGTCAAACTCACCAGTCGTACACTTGTAAGTGTTTAACTCGACAGTACACTTGCAAGTACACAAATGTCGAGTTAAACACTTACAAGTGTACAACTGGCAAGTTTGACGCTAGAAATTGCACAAATACCGAGTTGTACACTTGGACATGTAAGACTGGAAGTTGCACACATTCAAATGTTGAGCAGTTGCACACTTGGTTTTTACAGTGTAGACCCGCAAGTGTGCGACGTTCACACACTTTGAAGTGCAACCCCGTGGGTTTCCGGTGCGCAGTCAGCCTCGCGGAGCTTACCTCAGTCCGTGCGTTTACAGCGGGACTGCCGGCAGTGCGCCGCCGTCCTGGTCTTACTCGTGATTTTCGCCTCTCTCCCAATAAGCGTTATCGCCGCTGACTAATACCGGCGGATCAGAGCGGGCTGCGAGGATTTACGGCACCGGGGCGTTACGCGCGTAATAACGCGAGGCTCCCGTGCGAGAGATAAAGCCTCTCACCGGTGGGGCGGGGTGTGCTCGCGGGGAATAATAATCCCAGATAATATAGAGAGGGATCCCGTCCGGGAGCGGCCTGACAGGGATCGCCTAGTTATAGTTTGCGAATGGGATCGGCCGTGTGGTGGCTATTTTACATCCGGGAATGTTTTCGTCTTTCTTTGCGAGACTTCTATTGGTAATAGAGGCGTATTACGCAAAATCGATTTTATATTTTTCAAAACGATGAGAAATGGAGATTTTGTGAAAGGCTACTCTATTTAATTGTGTATAAGGGTTTCAGACAAGGTTACACTGAAAATCCAAGTGTACGAATGTCGCTTGGTTGTAGATAAGCGAAAAAATTCACTCACTTGTAGGTGAGCAAATGACTATTCGCTCACTTGTAGGTGAGCAGATGACTATTCGCTCACCTACAAGTGAATGAATTTTTTCGCTCTTCTACAAGTAAGCGACATTCGTACACTTGGATTTCCAGCGTAAAAAAATCACTGGAGAAAATTAATCATTGCGCTCTTATTTTTATTATTATTATAATTAATCCGCAGTTGACAGCGCTGATGTCGGCGCCTCAGCTGGAATGGGGGTGTCTCGGCTGGCTCAGGCCGCGGGGGCAGGCTCGCTGAGCTGCAGTATCATGAGCGTGGCTCGTGCAGGTGCGGGCGCGGCCGTGGGCGCTGCAGTAGGCTCCGCCGCAGGCACTGCCGCAGGCGCTGTTTTAGGCTCTGCCGCAGGTGCCTCAGCTGCTGCTGCTGCAGCGCTGCTTCCAGCACCGGCCTCCAGGAGCAGGCGGCCCATGCAGGGCTGGTTCACCTGGAAGGAGGGCTCCAGGGAGATCCTGTTGACGAGGCTGAAGCCTGGAAGAACGAAGAAAACGCTCAGTGTGGACACAGCGCAATCATATGGGGTGGGGCACCAGGGCACCTGGCGCGGGGCGGCGGCGGCATGCGAAGGGAGAAGAGAGCAAGCGCTCGGCGTGTGGAGAAGAATGACAGGGAAAGAAGAAGAATGAATGAGTCTTAACTCTATGTGTGTACAATAATACGTCTTTACTACTTACTACTAATTTACAAAATCAAAAAAAAAGGAAAAAAAAAAAAAAAAAAAAAAGGAGTGTTTCTACTGGTTTTGAGAACTGCATGACCATAATGGCACTGTTAGTTTATTTCTTTCCTCCATTTTCTTACTATCAATAATTTTTGTATCTTTTCGTGTCTTCTCGATGTGCAGGTTTCTCCGCCAGGCCGCTGCTGTCCGAAGGATGACGGGAGGGTGTGCGAGGGAAAGGGAAAACTAGCGAACGCGTTAGTTCTAATAATATTTATTTGCTAAGTACATAAAGGCGCGAGGATGCGGTCAAGGAGCTGAGCAAAAAAAAAAAATACCCCTTAAAAATAATATTTACTTTAAAAAAAAACAAACAAGGAAAAAACAGAGCGTGGCCTGGCCCCAGCTCGATAGGCGGCGGTGAAGTCACGCGGGTGTGTTCGTACACGGAAAAAAGATTAGCTAAAATAGCTAATGCGTTAGCTGTTCTGGCCTCAGATAATATAATATTAGCTGCCTTAGCTAATTAGCAGCTGTAACAGTTAAGATATTCTCCCTCACAGCTTTGGTTTTTCATAGCCAGCTGTGAAAGCTGTTATCTCAGCTCTTACAACTGATAATCAGCCAAGGTAGCTAATATTAGTAGCTTAGGCCATTCCAGCTAATGCATTAGCTACTTTAGCTAATTTTTTTTCTTGTGTCGTTTTTGTTTTCGACTCTCCACTCCGCTACTCCGGCTGGGGGTTCGGCCGTCAGGACTGGGCGCGGGGGTCGGCAACCCTAGCCGCGGCCAGGACCAGGGTGGTGGTGGCGGAGGCGGCGGGGCCGGGGCCGGGGCCGCGGCGGCGCAGCACGGCGAGGAACGGCCGCCGGACATCGAACTCTTCCGGGTAATCCTCGTGGGTGACGAGGGACGTCAGGAGGACGGTCGCTCCTGCGGGATACAAGAGCACGTCACTCAGCCTCATTCGGACCGGACAAGTTTACAAAAAAATAATATTTTGAAACTTATTTTGGCGACAATTTTGAAACCCCCTCGTGCATCACGCTGATGTCAATGAAACTCTGCACAGCCTGCGTTGCCTCGCTCACTCTAGTTTTTTTTTGTTTTGTTTTGTTTTTGTACGGTTACCTGTGTGCGTTGCGTTTCTGTTCCTTTCTTTTCTTCACTTTTTTTTACAAGGGCGAGTGTACACTCTTAACTTCTGACAAAGAATTTTTTTTTGTATAATACAAAGAATTCTGTGCAACCGTAATATACAGAAAATTTTCTTGTATTACAAAAATTTTTGCTTTGTATTACAAAGATTTTTCTTTGTATTACAAAGAAAATTTGGCTTTGTATTACGGTTACACAGAATTCTTTGTAATACAAGAATTTTCTTTGTAAGAAGTTAAGAGTGTACAATGTTCGCATGCAGTGTGGGGTGGATGGATATTACCTCAGTCGACCAATGCCACGTCTAGGTTAGTTGCAATCTCTACGTAATTTATTTCGATTTGCTATCCAAGTCGACATAGTATACTCCTTTTCCTCTCCTCCTCCTCCTCCTCGTCCTCGTCCTCCTCGTGCTCGTGCTCGCCCGCTAAGGGTCGTCGGCGGGCGCGGGCGCGCTGACGCTGCCGATGAACAGGGCCACTCGGCGCGAGTGCAAGCGGAGCGCGAACGGCCGGTCGGCCGCGAGGACACGCGGTGGCAGGGGCATGGACATGGCGACCATGCCGAACGCTGCAACGAGAAACGACAACATGGTGACCCCTAACTAACAGAGTTTCGACACGAATGTCTCAAAATGATGTGATTTTGACGTCATTTCCACCCTACACTCTTAACTTCTTACAAAGAAAATTCTTGTATTACAAAGAATTCTGTGCAACCGTAATACAAAGCCAAATTTTCTTTGTAATACAAAGAAAAATCTTTGTAATACAAAGCAAAACGTTTTGTAATACAAGAAAATTTTCTGTATATTACGGTTGCACAGAATTCTTTGTATTATACAAAAAAATTCTTTGTAAGAAGTTAAGAGTGTAGTCACGGTGACGTGTTGCATTTTACTAAAATATGAGGTCATATTGATGTCAAAGTGATGTCATTTACGTCACTCAGACCTCACCATGACATCAAATTTTAGTATAATGAAAAACGTCACAGTGACTAGTGTCTCAGTGACTCATCTCTGTTACTTGGGCCAGGGAGGCAAGCGTGACACACGTGCCGGCCACGCGGTAACGCGTCACGGCGTCACGTATATGCGACGGACTATGCTCGGCTCGACTGTGCAAAGTTTGATCGAAATCGGCGTGCGTGCGTGCGTGCGTGCGTACGTGCGTGAGACGTGCACCCTCCCGTGCGAATAACACGGGGAAAACGACGTCTTGGTTTCCAAGCAGTTTTGGGAAAACCAATCAGCTCTTATGGAGAATATACACAGGGTTTCCGGGGCTGCTTGAAAACCAGGACGAAGTTTTTTCCGTGAAGAGGCTGCTCGCAGCCACTCAGAAAACCGGTTTGTCCGTACGACCAAAATATTGTTGCGGGGAATAAAATCTACTTCCTGCAGCCGCAATTAAACATTGAATCAAGAATCTTCACTTAAATTTGATCAGCTGAGCAAAAATATCCACTCTAAAAAGCTTACGGTGATTTTCACTGTAAGCTACGGTGCACCCTGCAGCAAGGTAGCTTACGGTCAATTTTCACCGTAATCTACGGTGAACGTCACTGTAAGCTATGGTGATGCTCTCACCAGGAAAAGTCTACAAAGCATCGCTTTGTATGACGAAGAAATCGGGTCCATTGTAATACAAAGCGAAATTTCTTATACAAGGCAATGTTTTGTAATTACAAATCACTGCTTTGTAACTACGAAGCAGACCTTGTAATTACAAAGCAATCGCTTCGTAATCATAGTGGACCCATTTGCCTTGTAGGTTACAAAGCAATGCTTTGTAAACGTTCAACAGTGCATCTGATCCGATCTGATCGAAAAAGTCAAATTTTTGTTGTTGTGGTCAAAATTTTATTGGCTTCGCTTAATGTCACCCGGATCAAAACGGTTTTCTGAGTGAGTCCTACTGAGCTAGCCGTGCAGCGTGCGAGCATGCCGTGGCGGGCGGGTTGCCTATCGCCCCTGGCACCACGGCCGTTCACCTCTCGACGGCGTCCCTCCCGGGGCTGCGTGCCTGCATGACATGAGCTGTAAGCCATAACGACGCGAGACCAGGCGGCGAGTCTTGCGCCACGAGTGACTTGTCATGAGCGCGCAGTAGTTTACCTAATCGCCAAATGATTTTGGTCGCCCCGAACGGAACGTGCCCGTCATGGCCAGGATGTCACGAGGATGTATGTATGATGACAACATGCAAGGAGGTCGCGGGGCGGCGA
This sequence comes from Frankliniella intonsa, assembly GCA_033675135.1. NCBI lineage: Eukaryota > Metazoa > Arthropoda > Insecta > Thysanoptera > Thripidae > Frankliniella > Frankliniella intonsa. The sequence continues at coordinate 1,570,886 of CM066259.1, forward strand.
ACATAAGAGTGAGAGAGCGAGGCGAGTGGTCACTATAGTAGGCAGTGAGGTGAGCAGCCGCCTGGAGGGCAGGCAATGTCGCCTACAGAACCCCTGTAGGTAGGCAACCCACGCTGCAGTCCGACCTTAACCTGACCCTGCCTGAAGCGGGTCGCGCACGATGGAGTCGGCTCTGCGGGGCCCACTGTGGGTAGAAGGCAGCACACACCCGAGAGGTTAACAGCTCTGATTCTTTTAGCACGGTACACATTAAAAACAAAATCACGGAACATTCAGAATTGTCTTATTACATTAAAAAAATCTTGGAATTTTAAGGAAAAAATCAAATTATGTGTACACGATAGTTCAGTTTTCCACTCGCGTGCGGGGGGAAAAGGCACTTCATTACGTCCAGACATGAAGAATAGCACACTAGAATAAATTGTTCCAGAGAAACTTCACTGCATTATTACTAACTCTGTTGCTCGCTGCAAGCTGTACCACATTGTAAGAAAAACCTACGGTAAACGCCTACGGCCCGCTCCGTCAATTTGCTGCCTAGTCCGGACCGTAACTTCTGCTTACAGTCTGTACCTTACAGGATTCACATGCTGCAAATCGTGTTGGGAAGGCTCAATCCAGCAAATAATATCCTACTCAATAAAGTACAGTTCGTACCGTTACGGTCGATAACCCTACATGAAAAATACGGCGCAGACCGTAGGCACACCGTAACTGCCTGAGTCACACGCTCAGATCTGTAACGGACTTTTTTCACTGTAATGTGTAAGGACAATGAAATTTGTCCACAGATCATACATTTTTGTTAACAGACTAATTTGCTGGAGACTAAAACGTGAACATCTAGAAATTTTAATGACTAAATGTATGGACAAAAATGTTTATTTTAGGGTAGTACAGTTTTCTTTATTAAATATATAGAAAACTGTACTACTATAGAGTAAACATTTATGTCTATTCAAACGACATTTTCCTATATAGCTCTGACTTATTTTCTCACTAGCTAATTAGCCCTATCAACAAAAAAAGTACACTTTGCATACGTATTTCACTACACACGTATGGATATACCATTTTATAACGAAAATAGTCCATTACAAGTCTGACAGTGCAGTGCGGGCCAACAATATTCGGGGGTCGTCCCCAGTTCCAAAAGGGAGGGATGAATGAATGAAAAAGATAACGTGTGTTGGGGATTTCCAGATACGTCTTTATTGAGCGGTGCACGCGCGGCTGTTGGTGGCCTCGACGCCTGCTTGGGGGAAGTTGGAAACTGATCCGTGGAAGAGACAGGCCTGCTGCGCCTGTGAGCCCCCCGCACCCATCCGAGACACGAGCCTGAGGGCGTAGGGGTGGTCGGCCGAGAACACCTCGGGGCGCGGCTCGATGCGGGCGGCCATGCACCGCATCATCACCATGGCTGCAAAGTGAGAGAACACGCCAAACCCTTACACTGTGAGAAATGTTTGTAAGAGTTACGGGAAAATTTTCCATGAGAAATGTCGTAAGTTACGATATCAAATTGTAAAGTTACAAAATTTTAAGGACACTTGGTATCGACTTGTGATTCTTAAGCGAGCACAGATAGGCTTTCGTAAATATACGATTTCGATCGTAAAGTTACATCACCGTTTGTAAATCATAAATTACGAAAAAAGTCGAAAATTTACAAAGATATTTTTTACAGTGTATGCATGATTTTTGCATCGTTATTCACGATTATAAACGACCATAGTTATGAACTAAAATTGTATGCATAACTATGCACACATTGTACATAATTATGCACAAATTTGTGCACAAGGGACAGAGTTAAGCATCAGTTATGCAGAAAAAAATTGTGCATAGTTATGCTTGCTTAAAATCCTGCAAGGCTTATGCACAACAAAGTGCATATAAGGGATTACTGCGAAGAAGAACGTCTGGTAAAGGGAAGCAGAGCCCCGGCTCCGGACCGGAAAATCAAACAAAGTTAGTCTATTTTCCCCCCAGGGATTGTTAAAACAATATGTTAAACGTCCGTCGCGGCTGGTGAAATCTTCGGGGTTAATCAGGGTGCGGGAAGATAAAGGTGTAGGAGAAGAAACGCTTTACACTGCGGTCCTGAAAACAGAAACGCCTGCAAAGAAAACGAGAGAAAAATGACTGGAGGAAAGCTCGAGCGGCCGTCACCGAAAGAATTATTCAAGGACACGCCGCTGCCTCTGTAATGGGAACCCTGCTTGTCGAACTTGTCCTTTAATTTCCCTGACGTGGTACGCGTCAGACTAAACCGCCTCCTCCGTAACTGGAAGAAATTAAAAAATTATTAAAAGTACGAAGCAGATATTGGTAAAAAGAAACGACATGGTGCAAATCTCGAAAAGACTTCCGCTGCAAACAGGAATTATATTATCCGGATCCTCCGTCCCTCCAGAGAATGTACGACAGCCACATGACCCACTTTTCTGCGGGAAATATGAAAAGGGACAAGAAAAGAAAAATCGAGCGCAATCAGTAAGGCCCGGACCCGCCGGCTTCATCGATAAGCTATCAATCGAGGCTCGAGCCTTCAAATGGCGGGGTAAGGGCGGGACTACACGTGCAAACACAAAAAATGAAAAGTGGGACTTTTTTTCTTTTCTTGAAACCACGCGGTTTTCGCAATGATAAGCGACAGCGAAGCATCTACGTGCACACCGAGGCGCGCACAAGAAAAGCGGGCACACATTCATACAGCAGCCAACAGAGTCAGCAGGCAGGGCGGCAACTAACCCAGCCCAGCCTACGCGCGGCGGCGAGAGCGCCGCGGCCGCCGTGGGGGGTAGGCAGCCCAACCGACACCAGCGTCTGACCCGGCCGGGCCAGCGGCGCGACGCGCCGCGCCCCTCCCAATGTTGCCAAATAAGTAGGCAAAAATTGCTCAGGATACACTTGTGTGAAGCGGGCGGTATCAACGCCTGCCTACTAGGCAAAGTAAACTCTCCTGTGGGGGGAGTTTGCCTGGTAGGCAGGCGTTGATACCGCCCGCTTCACACACAGGTGAATCGTGGGCAAGTTTTACCTACTTAGCTGGCAACACGGGCCCCTCCGCCTACCCGCCACCGACGCACATGCCGTGCATGACCGCACGGTGATTTTCACTGTAAGCTACGGTGCACCCTACCTCAGCACTGTCGCTTACGGTGAATTTTCATCGTAAGCTACGGAGAATATCACTGTAGGCTACGGTGAATCAGGGCGCCTCACCGCAGCTTACACTGATATTCTCCGTAGCCTACGGTGAAAATTCACCGTAAGCTACAGTGCTGCAGGGTGCACCGTAGCTTACAGTGAAAATCACCGTAAGGTTTTTAGAATGCGTGCGCTGCACCAGCGGCCGGAGCATACGAACCTAGATCCTAGGTCAGGTCGCTAGGCGGAGGTGGTGTGTAGGTCGCAGGGGCGCTGGGGGCGGTCACGCAGGGTGCCCCGGCCCCGGCCCCGGCCCCGGCCCCGCCCCCGGCCTCGCCCCCAGGAGCAGGAGGCCTCGGTCCCGGGGGTCCGCCAGGGTGCCGGCGAAGATCACGACGTCGGGAGATTCGGGCTCCGGGGCTATAATGTCCAGGATGCCGATAGCTAGGCTCTCTAAAGCACTGGAGCTGGAATCGTCCGGATCCGAGTTTCCAGACTTTGCAACTAGTCGCAGCAACAGAGGACTGTTGGCATCGAAAATGCGCTTCCTCACCAAGCTGCGGTATTCCACTACGAACTCTGGAACAACAGCCTTAGTTCCAATTTGAACTGTACACATGTACACGGTACACTGGATTTCTTGTTGTCTTTCACAATGGTGGAAGCTGTCCCTTCCATAGCGCAAGCAACGCAGGGCGCAAAGTGTGTGTACCGCGATGAAGCCACAACCAAAGGGAATGACCTGATTTCCACCCATGTCGATTTAAAAACAATCCAGGCAGACAGTTTAGTACTAGATGCCTTTGGATATAGACCTTAATTTATCGAGAGCAGGGACTGTTACACCTAACTTTGGCACATCTTGCATTCCAGCTGATAACAAAGACTTTGAGCAGATAGGTTCAATACACTTTATTATTATAAAATGATTGGTAAAACTAGTGGATAAACTTTTAAATGGAAATGTTAATCTAGTATGTAAAAATGAATATTTGCACTATCTCGTACTACAGAGAAGTAAAGATGTGGAAAGCAGTAAAGTTTTCATGGTATTAAAATAGGAACATCATTCAGAGAACATTTTCGATGAGATACAATTTGAAATCAGATGTTTTAAATATATCTCTCAAGCGACTAGATTAGATATTCAAATTGGTATGACACATTCGTAAGCCTCCAATATAAAACCACAATAGTGTGGAATTAGCATAAAATGATTGCTTGCATAATGCACAGCATGATCACAGCCAGTTTGCAGAACTTTAAAAGTATGCAAAAATCAACCTTAATCTCATATAGCTCTAATTTTAAAATTTAGATACATTTTGTACAATTTGCTGAGTAATTTTATCCCAAAAGGCATTTTTTCAGGCTAGGTAGAGAATGAAATGTATTATGTTATACAGGTACAGTATCAACATTTTTCATGGAGAAAGTTGCAGACACCGAACAGAAACACAGATCTAAAATGTTAACATGACGTTGCTTGCATATCATGCAGTTAATCTCTTGTAAATAAAAGCCCCGAAATCATAATTTAACTTTGGCTCTGCTCGTTTGTATTAATTTCTAAAATCGGTTATAGAGGATAACTTAATTATCACTCGAAGGCTCCAGTAAATGACCCAGGAACAGGGGCATCTCATGGGATCGAAGAACCAGCAGAAACGGGTGATCCGCCTCGAACTCTTCAGTCCTCACGAGGGTGCGGAAGCACATGACCATTGCTGAAACAAATAGCAGGCACAATTCTAACAAGGGAGCCTCAGGCCCTCGGCTTCTCAGGATCAACCGGTCACGAGTAGTATGGAAGTTCAAAGTTCAAAGTACGCAAATCAAACAGGCGGCAGCAAATCCTCAAAGCGTCAAAGTGCATCGGTTTCAAACTGTCAGAAGTGCGCAACGTGACACGGAGGAGGAAAAAAAATCACCACACAACCCGCTCACAAAATAACCAGACCAGACGGCGACCACGCACACACACTCGACTGGAAAACAAATCGCCTGAATGCCGCACATTTGTAGATGCGCGGATAATGGAAATTCGCGCACGTTAAAAAGTAACGGCGCGGATTTGCCACGTGATTTCACAGAAATGTGCGAATGAAAATTCACACACCTGCAAGTGTGCGACATTCATTCCCAGTGCGCTCAAACAGCGTGCGCCGGTAACACAGCTCAACGAGAGGACCAACCGTCATGTCTACATCCGCCTCCGGCGCTTGGCGGCCGGCTGCCGCCTGGAGCCCGAGGCCCTGGAGCGAGCGCGGGGCGCGGCCGCCTTCCGCTTCCTGGCCGCGGCCCTGGGCGTCCTCCTGGGCGCGGGGGTGCTGGCGCGCCCCGGGCCGCGCGCCGGCTTGGCCGGGGCAGGGGTGGCCGCCCTGGGCGAGGCGGCGGGGCTCGGCGACGACGCGTTGCTGCCGGGGCTGGCGGAGTGCAGGCGCGGCGACTTGCGGGTGGGCTTGCTCCTCCTGCTCGAGGACCGGCGGCGGCCCCGCTTGCCCCCGCGGGGCGCCCGGCTCGGGGACGGCGACGCGGAGGGCGGCTTCCAGTCCGAGTCCTCCGAGTCCTCCGAGGCGTGCGTGGGCGCGCGGCCGCGGCGGGGCTTGGCCTTGCGCCGGCCCTGGCCCTGGGCCTGGCCCTTGCCTCCCTTGTCCTTGGAGCGGCTCGGGCCCTGCCCCGGCTCGTGGCCGTGCTCGCGGTCCGCGGCCTCCTCGTGGAAGGACGCCAGGCGGTACGAGCCGTTCTGGTTGAGGCGCACCAGGCCCTGCTCCACGGCGGACTGCAGGCAGCCGGTCAGCTCGGCCCGGAGCGCGCCGCGGTCGCGGCTCACCGGGTACGTCCGCAGGAGGAAGTCCAGGATCTGCTCCAGCGAGGTGCCGCGCAGGTTCTTGTGGTCCAGCGCCTCCAGCGCCTCCAGGATCATGTCCGAGTTGATGGCGGCCGCGTTGGCGGCCTCCTTGTCGCTCTCGCCGTCGGCGGGCTGCTGCTTGTCCTTGTCCTTGTCGCTCGCCACGAGCAGGGGCGAGTTGGGGGGGGCCTCCTCCGCCGCCGCCGCCGCCGAGGACCCGGCGGACTCCTCTCCCTCGTCGGCTCCGTCGCCATCCTGGTCCTGATCTTCCTGGTCCATCTCGTCCTGGTCCTGGACTTCCTCTAGCTCCGAGAACTCGGGACAACGATGCCCGTCCTCCTCCATGGTCCTTGTTTTAACTTCACGAACAATTTACGGTACGTGCTCGGGTCCGAAAGGCGGGTGGGGGTGGCAACAAGGCAGTCTGAACAACTGTTTCCCGGGGAACTACCACTCCTGTTGTCTTGCCGGCCGAGGAGAGCGGGCAGAGCGGGCAGAGCGGGAGAGCGTTCGAAAAAAATCTCACACTGCCGATTCATTTTGTGACCGTACTCCGTACCCTCCGTACCGTGTTGTACTGTCCCGGCTTTTACGCGAGAGCTGGGTGGTCATTCAAATTGAAACAATTAAATCATTGATAACTAATGCTGTCGAGGTCAAGCACTGCACAAGAAAATGTTGAGTAAAGTAGTTGGTCGTAAGAATAGTTTTTATTTCCTTAAATTTCTGGTAAAACAAGGCCCTCCGCCTTGGAGAATCAATACCCTCATAATCCGTCAATCTTAAATAAATAAATATATCAACAGTAATAAAATAGAGATAAATTGGAAGCAGGTCATGGAGTAAAACATGGACACAAACAACACAACCAGGAAAGCTTCACAAAGAATATACAACACAAGAATAAAAACATTTCTGAGAAAGCAAACAAAACATTTAGCACCATTAACATTTTAAATCAGAAAGGTTTTAAACTAGGATATCAAGAGTCATCAGATCACATCATAGCTGAGATCAGAATCTAATTTTGTTACATCAGTTGATTTTTTCCCACACTAACTATGCTGTTTAAAAACTCCAAATGTTAATAAAGTTATAAAAAAGATAGAAACCTAACAACACAAATATTCAGTATCCATTCTGAATACCTGCTGAGATTACCACCAACTTACATTAAAAGGAAAACTAGTTTAAAAATAACAGAAAAGAAAAAAAAATTGTCTTAACATGAACTTATGAAAAAATATAAGCTGATAATTAAAGTCACAATGTTTATGAATTAATACTGATACAATTTGGTTAACTGATATTCCTGGTCAATCATGAGATTCAAACACTATGATAAAATAATTGAACAGTTCTCATAAAAATAGTCTGCAAGAAAACCTATACCCAAATGATGCAAATCCTAATAAAAAAATACACTGCTCAGTACTAAAGTCTTGTGATTTTCTATTGACAGGGAGTTTAATCAACTTAAAAAATAAATTAGGTGGCAGAACCTGATACAGGTTCCAAACAATAAAGCTGGTAAAAAACAGAAATATTTTAAAAAATAAACACATATGTCAAATAATTCAATTCTCATGAAAAATTTTGAAATCATAATTCACAGTGACTGGGCTTGTGAGGTTGAGAATTATCAACTGTTCGAAGATCGTCAGTGAACAGGGGATCCTCTTTACTATCGCACGCATCTTCGTCTATAGACACAGAAGGAGGTTCACAATGGCATCCCACAAAAATAACAGAAGCAACATTTACAAGTCTGAACAAGAATGCGTGGTCCACGACTATTTCAACAGGCATCTCGACACAACGCTTCCTTCGGCTTACACAGGCTGAGGAAAGAAAAGAACAGCAGAAAAATATTGTAAGTAACTGGTAAAAAAGACGTAGCATAAATAAATGAATAAAGACAGTGACTTAGTGAAAACCACACATTAAACCAGATGTCTATTTTTTAAAAATAAGGACCTATGAATTCAAAGTTCATAAATAAGAACAATTTACATACAATGAAATTAAAATAAACTGACAGGCAGGATATCAAACAAGACTTTCTCAAACAAAATACAAACTCATGCACTGGAAAAATAAAAACAGATATATTGAAGCAGCGCATCCATTGTGAAAGATAGTGCACCCAACATTTCTAAGACTAAGCTGTAACTGTAAAATGGATGAAAGTTCACAATTACTCCTTGGTGGGTGTGCTCTTCAGGTACTCAAAAAATTTTAAGGAAAAAAATGAGTTGTTATAATAACTTAATCAGCTGAGATGCTTGGAGCTAAGGAAGCTCCAAATGAGCTGAATTTGAATGAATAGATATGAAAATTTGATTGGTGTAATGTAAGTGAAAGAGTAAAAGCAACCAAAAGCAGAGTAATAGCAACAGGTGTGTTGAGTCAAAATTAAATTGATAAGCAAACTAGCCATGCGGAAATTGGGCCATTGTCAAAACCAAAAGAAGACAACCAGAAGAAAAGCAAAGCCAGATGGTTTATCACTGATTTATATGAGACAAGTAGCTTACCAGTGGCAGCTGCTGCTTCAGTACCCTCCTCATTTACATCCATGAAGGTCTTCTGAATTGCATCAGAGACTGCTACAGGTACACCGTCAAACATTCCACTAAAATCGGCATTTGATTCAAACATGGAACCCATGCCCATCTAATAATAAAAGTATAGGAAAAAAATTAGTAAGCAAAAAGTGCACAACTGTCAGGGAACAATTCAGCCATCTGGAGTTAGCACAAAAGTCTATTCCTCATAGATGTGTATACCTGTTTATACAGTTCCTTAATATTCACAGTTTCTTCAAGTTTGAACTTTGGCAAGCTTAACTGAACTTTGGTGGGATAGAAAGGAATGGTGGACAAATCAAATGCGCCAGCACGAAGCTTCTGTTGAAGGCCTTCAAGACCATCCTTGGTGTTAGGAAGAATGATTTGCAGACAGACATTCTGATTCTGTAAGAGCAAGGATCATTAGATTAATAAATATTTTGAATATGACCAATTCTAAATTTTTTCAACTTACCTCATAACAAAGCTCAACTGCCTTGGCATCAAGTTCTGAGATCTCAGCATATCGCATGGTTTTAGTCATATGCATCATGGGAACTTTAACAGTTTGACTCTTTGTAATGTAGAAGTCCTCAGGGTAAGTTTGTTTCTTGTCAAACTGTTCCTTCCACTTTCCATAAAAGTAAACAGCATTAACCAAAACCATAGCAGTGTCAGTGGACACCATACCTAGAGAAGATAAGATTTATCACAGATCATTGTAGCCACATGAAAATAAAAGGAGTTTTAGAGAAATGATTTGATAATTCTTACCAGGAGCTAGGAGGTCCTTTATTTTCTGCTGTGTTTTGTCAGACACCCAACCATTGATTGAAACTCTTTCCTTTTCAGGATTGTTCAAGAAATCAGCTGACTGAACATCAGACTTGTGAACTTCAGTAATTGTCTTTTGGTAATCTTTGTTTAGTTTCGCATGATTTGTTTGTTCTACAAATACTCTGTTGGCAATCTCAAGTGTTACATTGGGAGTATTCTGAAAGTTTCAAATGATAAAAATGTAAGTAGAAATGATACTAACGGAACCAATAAAACTAGGGTAAAATAATAATAGAACTTACAGCGAGGAGGTCGTGGAGTGATCTGAAGCCCTTCTCAAGTGTTTCTTTGTCAGCTGGGTAACGGAGACCCCTGGTGATCTCATCCAGAGTCTTACCACGGGCACCAGCATGAACCATTGCGGTCACCAATGAAGCACTTAGAGGAGATACCAAAATATTTTTCCCTGGGCCTTTTAATTCAGCCTCTTTCTGCAAATAAAGAGGATTTAAAAATCACATGTAAAAAAAAAAAAGGAAAAAAGAAAAAAAGAGAGAGAGAGAAACAGTACAAAGATATGTTGAAAAGACATTGCCATACCAGGTATAGGTCAAGAGTAAAGTCATTGACACTCTTCAGAACTGCCGCAAGAGGCTCTGTGGGGGCTGTGGTTGCCATGCTTGATGCCAAAATTGCAAGTAAAGAAATAAAAAGTCCTGTAACAAATTCAAAGAGAAAATTGTGGTATGCTCAAAAGAATGAGGAGCCCCGAAAAGTAACTGAAATGCATGAGATTGAACAGTGTTTGTTACACAGGGACAAAAGTGATTAAGAACAGGCTCTCAAAATACATTTGGATGGAATGTAAATAATGCTGGAAGTCAAATCATATGCTGCAAAGAGTTTGAACCACTTGAAAAACAATGACACAGAAGGTCACAAATTATCACTAAGACGAATCATTTCTTACTCAATTTACGTTATATATTTTTAAACAGTGTGACGCACTCCCACAAAACAAAGTGAACTTCGTTGAATGGCAATGATACGTCAGACTCAAGGACACTCGGAGTGGTTAGTCGTCCCAATGTTTTGGCACGCACATCCAAGTAAGCGATGAATGTACCTAAGGATCCAAATACGTCAGCGAGTCCTACGATGGGGGCAGGGGTCCGTTTCGTCTGACTAAAGCCTATCATGCCCTTGAAGGGAACGTGAATACACTCGAAAACAATTTGAGATAACCCTTTCTGCTCCGAAGCCTGTTGTGCTCTGACGGCTAGCGGTGTGTGCTGCTGTGTGGCGGCGCGGCGCGGCGGGCGGTATGAGAACATTTCACTAACGTTCGGAGAGAGGGGGAATGCCGGCGGCGGACGGGGACGCGGGCCTTCCTGCCTTCCTAGAGCCATGAAAAGAGGGGGGGTGGGGGGGGGGGTGACGTCATGCCTAAAGGAAACACGGCGCTGTTCATCCTACCACACGACGACTTTTCGATGAATGGCACAGCCGCAGCAAATGTTGCAGGTCGCGAAACAAAAATAGCGGCAGCCGTGAGAAAAACAAAGGCGAGCTGTACATTAGAGCAACCTCACTTGACGTTTCGCACGCCCTTTCATTTCTGATTGAGTGGTGGCTCACTGGGAGATTTTCCGCGAAGAAGCCGCACCCGATGTCGACTACACAGTATGAACGTTTTACACCCCTGCGCCGAAATAAAATAAGAACAGTGCGGACAGTGTGGGGTTCTGGACCTTTCAGACGAACGAAGGATGAGTCACGGAGTCGGCCTGTGTCGGGCGGGGCGGGGCGGGGCGGGGTGGGGCGGGGGCGGGGCAGGGCGGCCAGATAGCCGCGTGCACGGGCCACAAACAAGACATATCAGCGAGTGTCTGTCAGTGCGGGCGGGCGGGCCGGGCGGGCTCCCGCACCGGCGACGCCCACCCGCCCGACCTCATGACCCTCATGGCCACGGTGACTACGAGTGCCGGTGGTTCCAGGCCGTGCTCCCTCCCGCACCCTCCCGCACCCTCCCGCCCCAGGGGCGCCGCGGCGCGGTCGATGTTACGCCCTTCGGAAACGCGTCCGAAAACGCCGCCGCCTGCCCTCGGCGTCGTCATGAAATTCCGGCGTGCCTCACTGGCGCGTTGCGAATAGCTGAGGCGGGTCGTGTCCGAAGTGAAGTGCTCGTTAACGAGACTGGTGCTGCACCGCGAAGAGTGGACGTGGAAATCTGCTGGACGATAGGGACCCGCCGGGGGGCGACCCGGCCGCGAGGAGTATGGACGAGCGATAGTCTGACATATATCATCTCCAAAGACGTCGGCGACGACGGCGCTAACAAACGCAGCGTTGCCACGGGAGTAGGCCAAAAATAGTTGCCTTCTAGGCAACACCTTAGCACGGGTGCTCGGACAGTGCCTAGCGTGCAGGCGCGGGTGCAGCCCTAGCCCGCACGGCTAAAACGACGTCCCGCTGTTCAAGCACTCTGGGTAAAAACAGGACGTTCCTGTGTATTCTCTGCATAAGAGTTGCTTAGCTGCTTGAAATCCAAGACGTGGTTTCTATACCGCGCTCCCACCGCTACATTTTGACTTTATTCCGGCAACACCACACGACACACACTAAGCCCTTCTTTCAACGTTATGCACGATTATAAACAACCAGTTATGAACAAAATTTTATGCATAACTATGCCCACATTGTACGTAAGTATGCACAAATTTGTGCATAAGGGACAGAGTTAAGCATAGTTATGCAGAAAAAATTATTGTGCATAGTTATGGTTGCTGGAAATCCTGCAAGGCTTATGCACAACAAAGTGCATAAGGGTTTAGTGTGGTAGACAGAGTAGCAGCGGCGCACCCGAGGGGAAGTCCCGGACCAAGAAACACGCGGACGAAACAGCACACTACTGTATAGTAAAGCACCTCGCTGAGCTGAGCTGCTGGAGCCCGCGCTACTCCTTGACGTGGCGGTGTGACGCGGGTGGGGCGTCACTCGGGAGGGGGGCGTGCTCACGGTGGCACTGCCGTGGTCGAACTGGCCGGCGCGGCACGGGCACGCTAGTCGGCACAACGTTTGGCGGGTAGGGCCGTCGAGGCCGAGCGGCTGGCCTGGCGTCGGCGTCGGGAGGGAGGGAGGAGGAGGAGGGAGGGGGGGAGGGGGCGGGCCAAAACAGTCCCGCCGCGCCGCCCGGCGGCGGCGCCGCGCCGAGAGGCGTACCCGCAGCCGACTGATTCAGAAGATCGCTAACATGCCTCTGTCCTTGTCGCACGCATGGAGCAGCTCCATGTCCTAGAGCGGACACCTTCGTGAGTGCGACAAGGACAGGAGCAGGGGAGCGATGTTCTGAATCAGGGCAGGCGTCACTGTAGAGGAGGATGAGGATGGAAGGCGGAGGTGGCGGTCCTGTCTGCTTCCGCCGGGCCGCGGCGCGCGCTTGGCAACAGCTGACATGCGCCCGAGCCCGACCGTTCCAATACACAGGAGTATACACCTAGAAAAATGAAAAGTTGTAGCAACCATCGTATGGTTGCCTCGGGGACAACCATAAAATCGTGGTTGAGGTATAACAATGTTACTGTTGAGTTCACCGAAATTCTGGTGAACACGACCATACTGTTGCTGTCTCAACCACAATTTTATGGTTGTCCCGAAGCTAACCATACGATGGTTGTTGCAACTTTTTATTTTTCTGGGTGTAGTGGTGTAATATGAGATTATAATACAATGTCGACCAGGAAGAAACGGCGGCCTACGGAGGAGCGGTGGCAAGGCTCGGACCGAGCGGAAAACGCGTAGCAGAGGTACCTAACTCCTAAACGGCTTTTCAGGTTTGAAAAACAGAAGGTGATTTCAAAAGGGGAAAGAATGTAGCGTGGCCTAGGATATGTGCATAGGTGGTAAGAACCCTAGACGTCGTTGACTATGAGTCGGGTAAAGTTCGGCAGAAATAGAGCCACTGGTCGTATTTTCCCGCCAAACCGGAAGTTGAACTTTGTAACGCTCGTATTTAAAGACGCCGATGGGTCAAAACTATTACACCTATCCTCCGCCACGTAGAATTTCATTCTCTTTCCGAATTCACCCAGAAAAATGAAAAGTTGCAACAACCATCGTATGGTTAGCTTCGGGACAACCATAAAATTGTGGTTGAGACAGCAACAGTATGGTCGTGTTCACCAGAATTTCGGTGAACTCAACAGTAACATTGTTATACCTCAACCACGATTTTATGGTTGTCCCCGAGGCAACCATACGATGGTTGCTACAACTTTTCATTTTTCTAGGTGTTATTACTGTCTGTTTTTCAATTGCGATAAACCGTTTAAGAGCTATACCTTCCCCAATAGCTTGTGCTGCGCACTGCCCCCCCCCCCCCCGCTCTGTTGTAGACCGTTTCTGTGTCGAGACAACTTCTCAAATTCCAAAGCAGGTATTGAACGCGATTTCCTCTGAACCATAAAGAAATCTTTCTCGCGGGAGATGCTAATCCGTCGCGGTCGCTGGGGTCTGGAGAGACTAGAAAGCGCCTGGGAGGTAGGCACCCGAGAGACGCGCGCGCGCCCCTGCGCGGCGGGCTTGCCTACCCGACAGGCTCCAGGAGCTATGAGCGGTGCCTTTACCTCTAATCGTCGTCTCCGCTCCGTCCTGCACGACAGCAAAGATCCACCCGGCCGGCTGGGTCCTCCGAACAACAGCAATAACGCGCACTGACTATAGCCCTCGGGTTCTGCGCAGAGTTAAGTAGACAGCGGGGCGCGGCGGGGCGGGGCGGGGCGGGGCGGGGCGGGGCGGGGCGGGGCGGGGCGGGGCGGGGCGGGCGGGACTGAGTGCTCGCGCTCGCAGGAAGGTGCGTCACGTCAGGCGATCCTGCCAGGCGAGGGCGTTATCGTGCCGGTGACGAATCAGGCTGGCGTCACTATCGGTGTTTGGCCTGGGGGGTGACGGCCGTGACGAGGGACCGCTGCTGCTCCCCTGGGGGACCGCCAGGGACCGCCGCCTCCAAATGGGAGACGAAAAAAAAACATACACATACGAATCAACGAATCGCGCCAATTATTCTCCCGCCTATTCGGTGTCCTCGACACGCGGGAGAGACCCCGCGGAGATCCACACGGACGCGGCCCCTTGCACCGGGGGTATCGGCGTCCGCGGATACTCTCGCTGATCCCAGAGGCGACGGCGGTGACAGCTAAAGGCGTCGCTCCTTCTTTCTCCTTCCTCACACCTCCTCCCTCCGTCCTCCGACCTCCGTCCTCCGTCCTCCGTCCTCCTTCCTTCCTCCCTCCTCCTCCTCCTCCTCCTCCTCCTCCTCCTCCTCCTCCTCCTCCTCCTCCTCCTCCTCCTCCTCCTCCTCCTCCTCCTCCTCCTCTCCTCCTCCTCCTCCTCCTCCTCCTCCTCCTCCTCCTCCTCCTCCTCCTCCTCTTCCTCTTCCTCCTCCTCCTCCTCCTTCCTCCTCCCTCCTCCCCCCTCCTCATCCTCCCTCTTCCCTCTTCCTCCCTCCTCCTCCTGCTCACTTTTGGCAGTTGTCCGCCGTTATCTGCCGGTTAAAGGGACGCCCGTCCCATCACCCCGGCCACCACAGTCACAACGGACTGGCCACTCAGCGCGCAGATGCGAGTGCTGAAGACATATCGCACAAGGACTGTGTCGCTCCAAAAAAAAATAGGGGTGGGAGGAAAAACAAGAGGACTGATGTGATATCTAGGCGGAGGCGACATTGTCTCTCAACAACAAACCCCGTCGAAAATCAGGAGAGAGAGAGAGATGGGGGCTAGGGAGAGGGGGGAGAGAAGGGGGGGAAGAGTGAGAAGGGAGAGAGAGAGAAAGAGAGAGAGAGAGAGAGAGAGAGAGAGAGAGAGAGAGAGAGAGAGAGAGAGAGAGAGAGAGAGAGAGAGAGAGAGAGAGAGAGAGAGAGAGAGAGAGGGGGGAGGGGGGGGGAAGGTTCTCTGCGTCTGGCCGGAAAAACCCGTTCCCCTGGGTATGCCTGGCCGAACTGAAGACCACAACACAACGCCGATGCCAGACAAGCCGAGCCGAGAGAAGAGGATGCCTAGCACCGCGCACAGCACCAGAGAGACAGATCGGAGGCTGGGGAGGGGGGCCAAAGCCAAGGTGAACTTGTGTGGCCGCAAAGTGTCGCCCCTGCGTAGTCTCCTCCAGCGACAGACAGACAGACAGACAGACAGACAGACAGACAGACAGACAGACAGACAGACAGACAGACAGACAGACAGACAGACAGACAGACGGACCTCGAATCAGTGCGAAGGGGAAGATTCATCTGAGGGAAGCACTTCAGGCAGGAGTAACCTCTGCGACGACTGGTCTGGCTATAACCCCAAGGACACTCTCGGATGCAGTCTTGTTGCACTCTTCCATGGCCGTGTACTCGGTGCCCCTGGCTCCTGCCTGCATTTTAATTTTTTTCGAAAACTTGAGTCTGCCTTAGAAGACGGTAGTTATTATGCACCCAGAAAATCTATAACTTAAAACAAAGCAAAACGCGTTGGATCAAGGAACTGTTTCAAGGAAATTTACCCCGTAATTCTAAGAGTTTTCTTTGTACTTTTTCAAAGGAAAATTTCCTTAGTTTAAGATAACCATTTTCTGGGTGTGCTACAAGAGAATTGTAAATTTATTTCTTCCGCGTCTAGTCTAGTCTGGGCGTAGTCCTTGACATAGCCACGTATCGAAATAGGGTCTAACCGGCTCACACACAAAAAAAATGACACATCTGTTGTTTTTTTTCTCTCAAATTTATCACAGCCGTGGCTTTCGTGAAGCCCGTGTAAAACTGCTCGGAAAATTCACACCTAGACTACTTGTTCATGTACGCAAATGGAAATTCACCCGCACCTTCAGGTGTGCGACACTCACTCACATACACACACACAAACATACACACACAAACTTGGGTTTCAAGTGCGTGGAACACTCACCGACTCTCCTGACCGCCATGACGCCGGCCGGTGGTGCACAAACACAAACACTTACACTAACACACACACACACACTAACACACACTGCACTCGCGCCCGGGCGGGGCCGGACACTGTAAACACACTGACTGCACAGCACAGCACTGCACCGCGCACGACACGACGCGGTTCGCGCGCGAAACTATAAAACACTCTGCACACGCGAGGACGCGAGAAAATGCGCGAGCGCGCGCGCGCCGGGCGCGCCAAAAAGCCGTCGGGGGGGAAGTCCTGCTCGGCGTCGCTCCCGCGGCAATAGGACTCGACGTGTCCGCACGCGAAACACCAGCAGCAGCAGCAGCGCGGTCCGTGCGGCGGGGCACACGGCCTGTAGCAAAGTGAGTGGCTGGTAATCGCCCGGACCCGACCCGACCAAACCCGACCAACACCAGGACGGGACTGGTGGTGCTGGCACCGGCACAAGCACCCGGCACCGCGCCCCGCCCCGCCCCGCCCCGCCCCGCCTGCGAGCATTCAATGGTGTTCGCTCCTCTCGCTCCTTCTCTCTCTCTCTCTCTCTCTCTCTCTCTCTCTCTCTCTCTCTCTCTCTCTCTCTCTCTCTCTCATTCCATCCCTCCTCCTCCCTCCTCCCTCCTCCCTCCCTCCCTCCCTCCCTCCTCCCTCCCTCCCTCCCTCCCTCCCTCCCTCCCTCCCTCTCCCCCTCTCTCATTCTCTTGCTATATCTCTTACCCATCCTACACCCACGAATGCATAATTTTTCTGGTAGGTTTTCTATTTTTTTTTCCAATATTTGTTTTTTATATTTTTAAGAATTTACTTTGTGACGCACATGACTTATTATCGTTGCTGTCTTTAAGCGATTAGGCGGGAGCTCGAAACAATTTGAACTATGAAGGTATGTTACTTATAAAATTGGATTGTGCTATTGTTAAAATAAGTGTCCTGTTGTAGAATGATACGCATACGCACACGACATTGATTTCCTGGAAACTTGACGTGACGCACTGGGTTGCTGTAAGCAAACGGTGGTCCGCTCCTGAAAGTGTACACAAAGACGGGAAATCCCCCCTAGGCGTCGCAATATCTAATTTCCGGGGAAATGTTCGGCAGCGCCCGCCCCCTCCCTCCTCCATCCCCCTTCCTTACCTCCACTTCAAACTGTTTTTTTTTTCCGTTTTCCAATTTTTCACGACGATAGAATTGAGTAAACAGTGTCAGGGGGTTATCGTAGAGGCTCGCGGGCTCGGCGTCAATCCACTGATGCTCGAACTTTTCGAGATCTCGATCTGCCCCTCTGCTCTTCCTCCGCTCTTTCCCTACTTCCCCTCTGCCCCCCTCTCTCCCTCCACTTCCGTGCGCATCACAGCACCATTGATCACTGGGCCGATAATCAAGGCTGCTGCTGCTGATGATGGCTGCCCGACGCCGCCGTGGACATTCCACAAAAATATATTTTTTAAAAAACGAAAATTAGCGCGAATATAAATCTGAAACGAAAATATGAGAGAACAGAGACAATCAATTACCGAAAACAAACCCTGGGAATAATGGAAGAAAAAAATACTGCGTTGATGAAGGCGCTTATCACTGGGCGATGGCCGGGCACCGTGGGATGCACCACGACCCACGGATCCTGGGGCTCATTGGCACCATTAAAACTTCGAACGCTCTCGAATATTCATAACCCACATGTAAACCAATCACGACACTAACATAACAAACCAAGTATCAACAAAAAGTCGCGTACAACGTGTTGATAAGACAGCACCTGTTACACCCGCAGCTCTAAAAGGAAAGCAGACCCCCCCCCCCCCCCAATCCCCCACCTCCCCGTCGTTTCCTTCCGACGTTTTTTCAGTCTCCTGCGGGCGAAGGGGTTGCCCAGGTCAGCGCCGATGCAACCGCGCGTCTCCACCCGCGGTGCCGGCGAGTAGGATGGGCTGCCTATCTACCGGGCGCCGCCGCCGCCTCACTCTGCAAGTCTAGCTGTAGTTACATGACAGTTTAATAAACTGCAAAACTCAGCAATCTTGCAGTTTACACAGCAAGACTTTTCGATTATTTTTGCAGTTTAAACTGCAGGACTAGAATTTTGCAGTTTAAACTCACTGCAAACTTTGGAATCCAGATTCCAGGGGAAAAGGGAGAGGACACTTTTCCTTGCTTATTTAGAGTGAGAGTTTTAAACCTCACTCTCTTTGAGCGAGATATTTTGTTTTACCCTCGCTCTATTTGAGCAAGGATTTCTCAGCCTCACTTTATTTAAGTAAGAATCCCCACTTTATTCGGACGAGATCACAAAACCGTCAAATAGAGCCGGGAAAAAATTCTCACTCTGTATAGAGAGTAATATAAAATTACCCTCAAATTCTTGCCCGTATAGGAGCATATCAAGATTCCTACAGTTTCAGTGCTGTCATGTAGAGCAGTAGTTAGCAGAGGGCTGCTGGTGCGTCTCGCGGTGGACGCCGCAGTGGCCGGCCCGGCCCTTTTCCGACCATTAACATTGTTTTAATTTGCGTTCTGCCTAATCTGTCCCTTGTGTCTGTATCGTGCCGGTCGTGCGTCAGGCTACCCACCCCGCCCCGCCCCGCCTTTGTACACCCACGCACGCTGCCTAGCTCCTTGCCACCCCCGCCCTCCCCCCACTCCCGTCTTTCGCTTCCTTCACTAATTGACGACAATTTAGCTTATTGCTCATCCCAGACCGGCTGTGTGTGTGTGTGCGCGTGTGAGAGTGAGAGAGAGAGAGAGCTTGGGGGAGGGGGGAGAGATACAAATGTTGTCACCAGAGTGGAGGTGGGCGGAGCGCACTCCTCCGCACTCTTCGCATGTAGATTTTTTTTGAAACTACAAGTAGTGGTGGCTCGGAGGAGAGGCGGAAAGAGAGGAAAAGTTGGTACCATAAAGTCGCTGCGGCTAGTCTTTGGTTTCCTGTTCGTATTTTATTGGCTGACTCTTTACCTCCACAAACCACAGGCCTCTCACTTGAAACGAACGACGATAAATACAAGAAATAAATAAAAAGTCGGAATATACAAAGGTACAAACATACTCATAGCTTTCCGAGTTCGAGGAAGTTTCGGTCGAAATGGTTCTTTGGTTCATTCATGTTCTATCAGTGCTATTTCAATTGCCGTTGTTGATTAGTAATCTACTAATCACTTCATTATAATTTGATGCTATTTAGAACAAAAATGGCATTCTATCCACTAGACCCTTCGTTCGATATCGACGTCGAAAAAAATACTCCTCACCACTTAAATCATCTTTAAGTCTTTGCTGTCGTCAACGACAACCTCTCGTTTGCTCCACTTAACATTGGCACAAGTTTTCATAGCTTCCACAGGGACGGAATCATCACAATTTTTTCCATGTTTTTTTTTTAAACTTTGTTTTAAAAATTGAAAAACAGAAATGCATTTTTTCCACGGCACGAAGACCCCTTCCGTGCCGGTTGTAGTCGCACTCTGCTCACAGCTCACCCCGCGTAAAATGTCCTCCTCCTGTCTTTTTCAGCCGTCCGGGACGGCGGCGAGGCCGAGCACCGAGCGGCCGAGGCCCTAGGTGAGCAGGTCCCGGTCCCTCCGGAGCAGCAGCACGACGGCGGCGAGGCCGAGCACCGAGCGGCCGAGGCCCTAGGTGAGCAGGTCCCGGTCCCTCCGGAGCAGCAGCACGACGGCGGCGAGGCCGAGCACCGCGCTGCCGAGGCCCTAGGTGAGCAGGTCCCGGTCCCTCCGGAGCAGCAGCACGACGGCGGCGAGGCCGAGCACCGCCCTGCCGAGGCCCTAGGTGAGCAGGTCCCGGTCCCTCCGGAGCAGCAGCACGACGGCGGCGAGGCCGAGCACCGCGCTGCCGAGGCCCTAGGTGAGCAGGTCCCGGTCCCTCCGGAGCAGCAGCACGACGGCGGCGAGGCCGAGCACCGCGCTGCCGAGGCCCTAGGTGAGCAGGTCCCGGTCCCTCCGGAGCAGCAGCACGACGGCGGCGAGGCCGAGCACCGCGCTGCCGAGGCCCTAGGTGAGCAGGTCCCGGTCCCTCCGCAGCAGCAGCACGACGGCGGCGAGGCCGAGCACCGCGCTGGCGCTCATGCTGGCGGCCGAGGCCTCGGCGCCGCCCCGGCACGCCACCCGGGTGTTGGCGAGCAGCAGCCCGCGGTCCGCCAGCATCTTGTTGAGCGAGTGCAGCTGCTGGTCGCTCATCGTCTTGTTGCGGGACATGATCATGGAGTAGTGGTGCGTCTGCGGCGAGCAGAACGTCAGCACCATGTCGGTGGACACGGCTCGCATCACCTGCACCGTGCCCGCAAACTGCCGGTACGGGTACTGCTCGTTGTCGGTCAGCGATCCTGGTATAAAAAATAAAAAGTAAAAAAGAGGATCAATAAGACGCATTTAGATTTTAAAAAAATACAATTTGAAAGTGTTTTTACTTTTAAAAAAATTGGAAATATGAAATCAAACAAATTCAAGGAAAATTTAATAATATTTTAGCATACACCTTACAAAAATTCCCATGCAATATGTACACTAAAATTCCAAGTTGCGCCCCCTCGAAAGATTAAAAAAAAAACGGGGGAAAATCAGTAAATGAAGCCGTGTTCGGACGAGGCAGATCGCGTCATGGCACAGGCTGTTCAGCTGCACAGCGCGGCACGACGGCTGCCGGAACGAAGTTTAATTGATACTTGAGCCACTCCTAGTACAGTCGACTTTCGAGGAGGACGGTGCTCGGGGGAGACGGCCGAGATGGGGGAGGGGGAGGGGGGGGGGTAGGACCCCAGGACGGCTGGACCGAATTTCATATCACAATCCAAGTCTGTGAATGTCACACACTTGTAGGTGAGCGAGGACTTATTCGTACACTTGGGCACTCAAATGTGTGAATTTCCGAGAAGAATTCGCACGTTTCAGTGGCCAATGGTACGAATGAATCTTCGCACCCCTACAAGTGTGTGACGTTCGCACACTTGAGTGTCCAGTCCGCTCCCGGAGGGCTGAGCTGAGACGCTGCTGGGACAACAACGGTGGCGAGCTTCGCGTGCACCGGGAGTGTCGCCTCGCCGCAAATCTTCTCGGCCTGACGCGACCGCGGGCGCGGTGAGCTCGCATGTCCCCGCCCATCACCGGGTGTGTGCCTCTCGCTCCTCGCAAGCGCGCTCGCACACATGGCCATGCAGTTCTATCCGGTTCAGTTGCTTCATGACTCCTCGCCCCAGCCCGGCCAGGCTCTCGTTCGAGCGGGAAACAACTCATGTCAGACAAAGTTATCTCTGACTCAGAATTGGAGTGCAATGACGTGAGTACTTGTAACGTTTTTTCCTCTACAAGAAGAAAATGGAATGTTCTGACAACCATGGTACATGGCACACGAGGGACAACGTCGTTGTCGGCTGGGTGGCGGTGCCTGGGACCCAGGACGGATAAGGACGTATCGGGGCAGGGCTGGGCGGCGGCGCCAAGGACGGACAGCACTGTTAAAAAATTAGTGTACTTTTACGACAAATCATTAGCTAATTTTTGAGGCGACAGGTGTCGTAAACTGCTTTTACAACAAGGTTGTAAAATTACAACTTTAGTCGTAAAGCCATTGAGACGGTCAATGCATATTTCAACAATTCAGTTGTATTGAAGCTTTACGGGTCAGCTATATTTTTACAAGATATCATGAATCGTAAAAGTACGACTACTGAACCATAATCTTGTTTTACAGGTGGAGTCGTAATTTTCCCACAAATGCCGTACAATACTTAGTCGTAAAATTACAGTGAATTTTTAACAGTGAGGGGCGCGGGACGGACAGGGACAGCGCACACTGTCATAAAAAAGTACAGTGAATCCCGTTAATTTTAATGCCAGCCTTTACTGTATAGGTGCTAAAATTTCCTTGAATTTTGCTTGAAATTTTCGAATTTTCTCACACGGTGCAGTATAACTACGGGAGTGCACATACGGAGTTTGCCGCGGACTCACGGCTGTAGCTGTAGCTCTAGCTCACCGATCTCACCGTTCTGCTGGCCGAGTGACATCCAGAAGCCCCGGTCGTTGGGGTCGACGACCCGGAAGCGGTACTCGATCTTGCCCAGGGGCTCCTCCCACAGCAGGCGCAGGTCCGTCGAGTTGTCCAGCGGCGAGAGGAACATGAGCGGGCACAGCGAGATCTCCTTGTAGCCCTCGCCCGGGATGCGGTCCTCCTCCCGGTGCCCGATCGTCTCCACGGCGTACCAGTAGCCCGCCAGCTAAAACATAAAATATATTTGAAAAAATCAATTTGTAAAAATTGACATTCTGGAAAAACAAAGGTGCTAAGTCCTGCCTTTAAAATGCACTAACAAAGTTTAGTGCCTTTGGAAAGGCACTAATGTTTAGTGTCTCTCTAAAGGCACTAATGTTTAGTGCCTCTCTAAAGGCACTAATGATTAGTGCCTCTCTAAAGGCACTAATGTTTCGTGCCTCTCTAAAGGCACTAATGTACCGGGCGTTTCATAAACAATGGGCTATGGCGCCTTACGGGGAGATCGGGTAGGCAAGCCCAACAAAGTCTTTTATGAAACGCCCGGTACAGGGTGGCCCATTTACCTCGGCGTGCGTGTAAGTAGGCAACATATTCGACTTAAGCTGAGCAAGGGCGAGAAGTGAGGACAGGAACTGGAGGGGTCGCTACCCTTCTCACCTCTTCCCTCGCTCATCTGAAGTCGAATGAGTTGCCTACTTACAGGCACACCGGGGTAAGTGGGCCACCCTGTGTAGTGCCTCTCTAAAGGCACTAAATTTTGCTAGTGCCTTTTGACTTAGCCCCTTTAGTTGCCCTGCTAGTATGAGCTCCATACAAATTTAGTGCCTTTGCAAAGGCACTAAGATTTAGTGCTCCAGGAAAGGCACTAAACTTGGCACTTGATTTTAGCGCCCCAGCAAAGACGTTGCTTAGCACCTTTGTTTTTACGGTGTTTGGTCTGTTTGTCGTGTCTTTGCACTTGTTCTTGTGTAGTTGACACATTTCGCCGATACGTTTTATTGCACGTCGCCTCACATTCTCGACTATTGTAAATTCACTCGCCACAAATCAAAACTGGTCAAAGGGCAGACGAAACTGTGAGTCGCGGTGGGCACTTGGAAGGACAGTGACCCTAGTAGTTACGCCCCGCCCCGCCCCGCCCCGCCATGCCCCGCCCCGCCCCCCGCCCCGTCACAATTGTATAATGCCCCTGGCCCCGGCTCTTCCGCGCGCCGAGACGGGCCGAAAGGAAGATCCTGGACCGAGTCTTTTAGGCAAAGACGGTCGCTACGGAGTCTCGCCGAGTTTGGGGGGAGGGGGGGGGGCGCTATCAAGTCCACGTACCGCAGGCTGTCAAGAGACTTATCCGAACGACCTCCGGCTAAAACGGTTGTAACGTGACGATATATGCACCTGCGTGACGGCGTCAGGTCACGGCACGTCACGTCGCCCGGCCCTGCAGGGCTGTTGAAGCGTGACAAGTGCCGCCCCGCCCTGGCCAGCAGGCGGCAGGGCAGCAGGCGGCAGGGCAGCAGGGCGGTGGGCGGGGCGCGAGTTTACACGGTGCACGGCGCACAGCAGGTTAGCCGGCGCGTATTTGCGTAACGCGGCGGTCGCTCCGTTAGGCGTCACGCAGATATTTGACATGATATGATAACGTTGGCCGAGGGGGTATCCACTCTCAAAATCTGTGACGCGGCTATTACGTCTATTACGCTGTATCACGCTCTGAAATTGTACACATTCTGCCAAAACAGGCAACAACAGTCCAAAACGACCCAAAAATTGGTATAAAATGGGCAATTTTGCATGAAACGCTGCTGTTGCGCTTCTATTACGTATAGTATTACGCCTTCGTTACAGATACAGTGAACCGGCTTTTACGCGAGTGCATACCGAGGGGTACTTCACTTCGATTTTTCGTGTACATGACTAAAGATTAAAAATAAGTCAATGACTAAAAAAGGACTCAAATTGACTAAAAGGACAAAAACAACTTAAAATGAAATTATTAAAATTGACCAAAAAATGACTAAAAGTGACGAAAAGTGACTGCAAATGATTAAAATTGACTGCAATTGACTAAAAATGACTTTAAAATGACTAAAACTGAAAAAAGGTTGGGTGACGAAAAGTGACTATAAATGACTAAAAATGACTGAAAGTGACGAAAAAAGTGATGAAATTTCCGTTTGTACATGACGAAATGAAGTGAAGGACCCCTCGGTGCATACCCCCTCGGTTTCGGCACGGTAGGGCGCGTGTTAGTTTAGGCGGCGGTGCTTCCGGCTGAGCAGGCGTCAGCGCCATAGCGCACGGCGGCAGCAGGAGGCGTTACTAGCGTTACACACATCACGGCCGGGGTGTACGCGTCACGTCAAGTCGAGCAGCGGCACCGACTCCTTCAGCCTCCCTGCGCACTGCTCCGCGAATCACACGCACTGCTGAAGTTCTCATCAACGCTCTCGCGAGGCGCGTGGCGGAGCGGGGCGGGGCGGGGCGGGGCGGGCGCGCAGCCACCCCCGGCCCGGTGCGGTGGTGGCATCGCCGGGTGACGCAAGAGCGCCCGGAGTTTACCTTCCTCCAGACGAAACGTTCCTGCGTTACTGACGGCCCTAGGGCGCAAAGGCCGCGTACGAGTGTCCTGGCTACACTGTTAATTTGGGGTGCTCAGAGGTATTGTACGCCAAGGCGAATACAGTGATCGTACGCCAGAGGCGTACACCACGCAAAACCGCCGTACGCCTGGCGTACGATGACAGCAGCACACCTTTGACGTACAGTGACAGCACACCCTGAGACAGGCGGACGCCAAGGGTGTGCTGTCATCGTACGCCAGGGGTGCAGTTTCCCGTGGTGTGCGCCATGGCGTACGATCACTGTACGCCCTGGCGTACAATTCCTGTGCACCCCAAATTAACAGTATACTTTACAGGGTCGCGTAACACCCGGAGAAATTTGCAAAATATGCAAAATACGGGATTTTGGACTACTGGTTGCGCCGTACTTCACAAGTACGGTAAGGTCCGTAAATCGGTTGGTACGGTCGAACCGTATACTTAAAAACCGGTTCACACCGGCTAAAAAAATTTCCGGACAAAACCGTCAAAATTTCCGTGGAAATTTTAAACAGTGTGGGTTGCCCGGGTGACACTGACCGCCTCCAGGTTGACGTTCTTCTGCTGCTCGAGGAGCGCGCAGTGCCGGTTGGGCACGGGCGCGCCGCTCTTGCGGTTCGTGAGGATGGCCGTGTTGGTGTTGGGCAGCATGGAGGCGGACGCGGCGACGAGCGCGTGCGCGGCGAGCAGCACGGCCTGCAGCACCATGGTGAGGAGCGTGGCGGGCCGGGCCGGGCGGAGCGAGCGCGGGGTCGGGATGCGAGCGGGCGAGCGAGCGCGGCCAAGACGAGCGATGAACTGGAGCGAGCGCTGCCCGCGGCCCGCGGCCACCACGAGCCCTGCCCTGCCGCCCTGCCCTGCCCCCCGGCGTACGCGATGGACACACCCGCCCCCGCCCCGCCCTGCCCGCCCCGCCCCGCCCCGCCCCGCCCCGCCCCGCCGGCCGAAACGCGACGACATGGGATGGGTTGGGATGGACCAGGCGGGGGCGGGGCCCTGGCGGGGCCGTAGGGAGCGCCACCGGCGGCGGGGCGGGGCGGGGCGGGGCGGGGTGGGGCGGGGTGGGGCGGGGTGGGGCGGGGCGGGGCGGGGCGGGGCGGGGCGGGGCGGGGCGGGGCGGGGCGGGGGGCTCCACTTGCAGCGTGACACATCCTCGCTGCTGCTGCTGCTGCCCGTCGTGTCGCGCCTCCCAGTAGCGGTGCACGCGTCCTCGCCTCGCACGCCTACAAACCCAAGAAGTGTGCGAGTGTCGCACACTGGCAGATGTGGTAATTTTCTCGTCCGTTTCTGCATACACGTTTGAAATTCTCAGGAAAATCCGTACTCCTTTTTTCTGCCCAATCAAGGGCGTAGCCAGGGGCCGGGGGTTAACCTCTTTTCTACATCCCAAACTTATATCGTACTCGCAGAACCTTTAATTTTTTTCGTTGCCAGCCCCCAAACCGAGATCCTTAGTAGAAGGCAAAAATGCTCCCAAAACTTTGCAAACGTGAAACTCCTGGGAGGTAGGCAACCCGTGAAGAATTTAAATACTCCAAACCTCGTATGCCCCTCCCCCTTTCCAAGTCTGGCTACGAGCCTGCTGCCCGATAAGTGTACGTACGCATGGAAATTGCACGCACCTACAAGTGTGCGTCGTTTACACACTTGGGTTCCCTGTTCGCGGTCGCTGTCGACGCGCACCTCACCGTGAACAACTTGAACCTGTTGAGAGGGGCCGTCGCCGCCCAGCCGGAGGAGGGGGGGGGGAGGGGGGCGCACGCTTAAGCCCTTCTGTCGGAGAGAGCCGCGGGGAAGATGGGGGGGGGGGGGACGGGGAGACAGGGCGCTCAAACATGAAGGGCCGCAGACAGGGTAAGGGGGTGGTTCCTACCAGACTGTCAAGGGTACGTAGACATTGGCACTCTGACGTCATCTGGGAGGCGGGAGCAGGGAGAGGCAGCAGTAGCAGGACACTTACCACTTGATGGCCCAGGCCAGCTCCATGGTGGGCCGGGGCGGGGCGCGGTGTAGCGGGGCGGGGCGGGGCGGGGCGGGGCGGGGTGGGGCGGGGCGGGGCGGGGCGAGCCGGCGAGCCGCGGCGGAGCAGAGCAGAGGCATGGCGTAGCGCTCCATTGGATGTGATTGCCCCTCCCCTCGGACTCCCCTCCCTTCCTTCCTGCCCCGTCCCTCCTTGTTGCCGCTCTTGTTGGTGTTATTGCTTTGTTGTTATTGTTTGTTTGCTGGTGTGACATTGACCTGCCCGGCCCCGGCCCGGCCCCGCCCCGCCCCGCCCGGGTCGCGACGGCTGCACATCACCGCGCGAGCCGGTGCATCCAGGTCGGTCACGAGCGCCACGGCTCGAAAGCGCTACGGGTCACAAGCGCCACGTGTCGCAAGCGCTACGGCTCGCAAGCCCCTACACTGTGAGAAATGTTTGTTGTTAGAGTTACGGGAAAAATTTCCATGGAAATGTCGTAAAGTTACCGTATCAAATTGTAAATTTACAAAATTTTAAGGACACTTGGTATCGACTTGTGATTCGTAAACGAGCACAAATAGGCTTTCGTAAATTTACGATTTGGATTGTAAAATTACAACACGGTTTAATCACAAATTACGAAAAAAATCGTAAACTTACAGAGATATTTCTTACAGTGTATGGCTCGCAAGCGCTACGGGTCGCAAGCGCCAGGTGTCGCAAGAGCTACGGGTCACAAGCGGCACGGGCACGCGCCTCGCAAGCGAAATGGCTCGCAAGCGCTGTATGGCTCTCAAGCGCCGCGGGTCGCAAGCGCTTCAGCGGGAGTCTGAGTGTGAGCTAGGCGTCGCTGACTGTGCAAACGGGACCGTTATCGCTTGTGATAAGCGAATTTGCTTAACACGTTGAGTCCCAGGTGTGTGTGCACGGTTTGCAGGAAAACGCAACCCATCAAAATATAAAATATAAAGTAACGCGTGACAAGCTTTTTGAGAACCAGTCAAGGCGCAAGGCGGTTGGGACTACAGAAGGGCACGAAATTTTTTCGACTCCAAAAATTATTTACGTAAGGTATCCTTTTCTGGGCGTTTTGAAGCATGAGGGACAACATTTCGAAGGCTAGCAAAAATGTTTTTTTGGGACCAACCGAGGTGCACCGCGGTTGTGACTTGGACGGTTTTTCCTTCTCTGGTGTATGTAGAGTGCGTGTAGCCTCAGACCAGGCCCCTAGAGGGTGAGGCACGCGGTGCGGAGCTGGAGCGGCTTAGCTATGCGGGCGGTAAGCCATCTGGCATCCAGCGCCACGAGTGAACCTGCGCATGCGGGCGGGGCGGGGCGGGGCGGGGCGGGGCGGGGCGGGGCGGGGCGGGGCGTGGCGGGGTGTGGCGTGGCGTGGCGGGGCGTGGCGGGACGGGGCGGGGCGGGGCGGGGCGGGGCGGGGCGGGGTGTGGCGGGGCGGGGCGGGGCGCGGCGGGGCGGGGCGGGCCATGGCGGGGCGTTGTGCCCGCGTGTTTTGTACCAACGTGCACGCACCATGTAGCCAGAGATATTCAGCCCCCGCCCCCGCCCATGTATTCCACTACCCTTATTGCGGAATCAAAGGGCCGTGGTTGTGCAAATGTTCGCCAAGTTTCAACCATTCACATTCTTTCCTTTTTATTCCCTCCCTGCTGTAAGTATTCCCTCGCTGCGGCTGCGAGCGCGAGCTCTTTTGAAACGAGAAGTACAATTCGAACCCTGGCCGCTGCCCTGCTGTCGGGCCTCTCCTAGCCGCGCTCCACGCTTACCGATTCATTTCTTCACCACCCTCGCCTCGCCTCGCCTCAGCTCGCTTGATTACTACCAAAGAAGTTCCCGCCTCGCCCCGCCTCGCCCCGCCACGCCCCGCCCCGCCCCGCCCCGCCCGGAGAGTGGCGTCTGGCGCCAATGGAGCCTGGAGCTAGCGCACAATCCTCTCAAGTTGCTTGATTCCCTCTGTCCCCACTTTCCCTCAGCCCCACCGGACTATGGGCTGGAACCTGGGACCCACACCCTATTTCCTATCATTTTTTTTTGCTGAGCGTAGCGAAGCATCGGTGGGGCTTCTGTACGTAGAAAATGTCCTCCCCGAACCGGATACCCTCGCTATATGTGAGCGAGGAAAAAATAAGTTATCAGTTCGAAAAGTTTGATTCAATAACCGTTTGAGGTGATTTGCACTGGCGGTAAGATGGTGTTTCTTCAGAGATTAAGGTACTAAAATTAAAGGGAAAAAAAGGTCACGAGACCTTTCTAGTATGTCCTTACTGGTAACTGGTAAGCCTTAGTGGTGCGGCGCGGTCGGTACTTTGACAAAAAGGTCTGTCCTAGCCGGTTCTCCTCTTGAGGTGCCCCTACAATGAACTCTTCGGGAGGTGACGGCACGAAAATTTGGCTACCAGGAATTTAATTCCTGCTTCCCCCTGCGCTTGGGCACTCCGGGTAGGCCGCTACCTTCACACAAGTGCGTGGCGGGTTGGCCTATCCAGTGTGTCGCAGGCGCTCTACCGTCCATTGTGGGGGCGCCATTAAAGTACAGAAGTAATCGTAAAAAGTGGTAGTGTTCCGTAATCTACTAATTTCAGCGCAATAATATTTGTCCAGACTTTTCCTCTAAATGGAGTTTGAAATATTGAAACGTTTAATGTAAACTTCACTCCGGAAAGGTTGGCAGGCAACGAAAGGAGTTCACCGGTAGCGCCACGTAGCGGCAGTCTGCGAACTACGTCACGACGGCCCAGCCAAGCCCGGTGTCCACCTCGATTGTTTACAACATCAAAATTAGAAATTTAAGTGTCAGTTCGACGAAATATGCTGTCTCAAATAGTTTTTAGAGTGGTGGTAGTCGTCTCACGAAGTTTCAAGTGTCGTCATTTTGTAGAAGTGTGTGTACGAGTGATTTGCCGTGTGTTCACGTCTGAGGGCTGGGGTGGGGAGTGCCTCAAGTTCTTATCAAAAATACCTCTGATTGTACTGGATTTGTGAAATGAACGTCACGGATTGCTGAAATGATAGCCAGGATCGCTTCAACTTACTTCGGAACTTATTATTTGGGTGAGTGACATAACCTAACAACATAAACAATGTTGTTTACAATAGAGTACACACAGTTCTGTCTGGGAGACAGCAGACTTTGGTCTGAGTATTAAAATCACATAACACCTTGATCTGACAAGTGAGAGTTACTAGCTGTGACATTATTTACTTATATTTAGTTAAATTTTGTTTTAAACCTTTGCTCGGTACCCAAGTGTTGTGATTTCCGCCACAAATTACCAGCCAAACGGTTTCCCCATTACGGTATTGATGCTTTAGTAGAAGTGTGCTCCTTTTAGACATGAGATAAGAGACATTTGTTATAAAAAAAAGGTTATTAATTCATAAATATTAAATAGAAACATTTGGAGTCTCATTCTACTAAAGAAGACACATCAAAGTGTGGTGAAAGTATTAAAATATAACCCTTAAACCCAACTAGAAAAAGTAAATAGTATGGGTATTATTCAGATAAATTTAGTAGGATTTTGTTCCGAACCTTTGCTGTTCTTCCCAGTGATACGATTTCTGATCAAGTTATCTTATGTATTAAATAAAACATACTGCTTGATCCGTTTTGGCTATGAATTTGAATGAGAGAAAAGCTTCTCTATAAAAGTAATGATACGGAGTAAATTTGTTCCTAAAAAATTATTAGTTAATAGAAATTTGACTCCCACAAACACAAGGGGCGATACTGTAGATTGGATTTAGGTGAGAAACGGTACTTGTAATATAACAATTATGCTGAGAGTGTCTACACTAAATCAGTGTTTCTAAAACACTGAAATATTGTCAAAACAAAGTCATATAATCATTAAAATGCTACAGAGGTTTTGGAGTGTTTCAATTCTATTTCAAATAGCTATAAATAATTTCAAAATAGATTCACCTCTTCATTTAAAGGTTGTGAGTCATTGTGAATGTCTTAATTGCATTTAAAGTTAGTGGCCTCTGTAACAACATTCATTACTATGTCCTTTTTAATGAGTGACCCAATGCTTAGTTTACCATTGATACTAGTAAGTTTGTGTGAAGACAAACTTATTTCAGAAGGATAGGAAGGGGGGGAAGGGGGAGGGGAGGGGGCGGACAGCATATCATGCAGTTGCATTCTTATGTTCATCATGTAAATGATACTTATTGGCACTTATCTTACCTTCCGGGTGGGGAGGGGAAAAGTGGAGTGGGGGGGGGGGGGGAGGAGGGAGGTTCCGGAAGTGTGCTCTAGGTCCCCGCGCAGGATAACTACAATTTCGAGGCCACTGCGCCTCTGGCGTCAACCCCATAGGGTGTCCGAGACTTTCGACCTGGGGACAGCTCAGAGGGGATGCTGTCAGCATGCCCCTGCCACAACGGCGTCACACTCATAATGTCGTTCTGGGTTCAAGAAGGGTGTCACCGTCCCGCGTCTATGCCGCCCTCCCCCCGTCGGGCACAGGAGGGGCACGAGGTCACCGCACAGGACAACCGCTTTTTGGAGGCCACGGCGACCTGCACCTCCGCATTGGGTGTCCTGGACTTTCTAGATCAGGATATCTGAGAGGGAATGCTCCCTTCTCTTGGTTGAGTACGAACTGTTACTGTTGGCCTGTTGTCCCGCCACCACCTCTTCTGCTCTTCTCCCCCTCCCCCCTTAAATCCTCAAATACTTCATGCTGACGGGCATCATGTAGGTTGCCTATCTACACGGAGGAAGGGTTGAAACAGTCCTTTTGTTTTAACACTTTACTTCGCTCAGCAACTACGTGCCTGCCGCACGTACTCCTAGTGTTATGATGTTACAGTCGTCTCAGCAGACGATTCTCTTGGTTGTTGTGATGGATCGAGAGGATCGAGAGCCCCCCCCGCCCCCCCACCCACCCACCCCCCGGTCCCGACCCGACCAGGCTCAGTAACAGCTTTCAGTCAAACATTATACAATAATAGTTCCCGAAAAAGTATCTTTTTCCATCACGTTATCTGCTTTTTTTTGGCCAAAATGGCAGTAAGCACATCCACTTAAATCCGGAATTTTTAATGCATCAGCAACGTGTGTGGTTAGGTTGGATTGAAGTTGGCAGCCCCGCAGTAACGGTTGCAGTGACAGTTTGAAGAAATGAGCAGCGCTCAGTGACGCGCGCGTCTCGTTCGGTACGGCGTTTTTATTCGTTTTCGCGGTTTGAACAAAACTTTTAGCATCCGTGCAAAGTATCGGCGTGAACATAAGATATTCAAGTAGTGTCAGGTTAGACTATTCTTCGGTAAAAGTCTTAAATCGGGACTGTGTGTGATGTCAAGATCGCCAATAAGATTGCCTACGTGATGCCGCTGGTAACCTATGTCAGCCGCCATTTCGTGGAACGTTGACTGGATGAACGTCCCCGGGGGACTCCGCTGGTAAGTGTTTTACCTCGACGTTCTTGTTCAATGTTAGTCATCCTGGGCAAACATCGCAGTTATTGCGGCTGTCACTTTATTCGAGCTGGGACAGAATCCAGGTCGGACAGCGCTTTTTTTCGGATTTTGGGGAAATCGCCAGGTCGCACAAAGATAGGTCGGACAATCTAGCTGCACCGGGAAGCAACAGGGATGGTCCGTAGGCGCAGGCCAGTGCTGCGACCCGACCCAGTGACCTACTTCCCACACTCCTGCCCACCCCCCGCCCCGCCCCGCCCCGCCCCGCTGCACCGCCTCCGGCACTAGACGGCGCCTGCCCCTCCCTGCCAGGCCAATGCAAGTCCTCCCCAGCCCCGCCCCGCCCCGACGCCAACCCTTCCGCTCCTTTGCAAACACTCCCCACCTCTCTTGCACCGATAAGGTTAGAGGGGTGGGGGAGGGGGGGGCGGGGTGAGAGCCCGCGCCCGTCGCGCCTGCCCCCCAATCCCGCCGAATAGCAGCTCAAGGCAACCTGTCTAGATCCGGAAACGGAAGGAAAATATTGACGGGAGCGGCGGGGCGGGGCGGCAGACCCTACCCTGTCCTGGCCGACGGCGCGGCCCGCCCCGCGAGTGTATTTCGAGTACGGCCTTCCTTTCGCTGCCCTAGTAGTGCCCCCCCTCCCCTTTTCCTCCATACCCTCGAGGATCCGCGAGGACACGCGCCCCATGCCCGTGCACGCGTCCGGGAAGCTCCTCCAAGGGGAGGCTGTGCGGGTCCACGCCGCCGAGCAGCAGTCGGCTCAGGCTAACCGCCCACCGCCGGCCACCCCGCCGGGCAGCATCCGGTGCCGGAGTTAGCACGGACCGGCTGTAGCGGCAGCGGCACCGGGATAGGGGAACCACCCTGTCCCACATTCTGCGTAGGTTGGTGGGGTGGCGCGCCGGACGGGGCGGGGCGGGGCGGGGCGGGGGGCGGGGCGGGCCCCGTTGGGTGGCGCTGGTTGCGCCGCCCCCCGCCAGCCCGAGCGCGCCGCGGTGGTGCGGGGCGAGGCGTCGGGTCGGGACGCCAGCAGCGCCGCGTGGGGGCTGGTCGAGTGCGGGTGCGAGAGAGAGCGAGGGAGGCCCGGCGCGGCCCCGCCCCGCCCGGCCCGGCCCGGCTCGGCCCCCCAGTGCAGCCGCCCCAGCCCCAGCCCCAGCCCAGCGCGGCCCCAGGCCCCACGCCCCAGGCAGCCGCCCTGGCCCCAGCGTGGCGTTAAGCCAAGCTCGTGCCGAGCGGAGCGGCGCGGCGCGGCGACAGTAGAGGCCATGGAGGGCGTAAGCGGCGCGGTTGGGGCGGGCAGCGCGCCCCGCCCGGGGCTCCGCGCGCCGCCGGAACCGGCTGTACCCACGGCCTCGGCCTCGGGCTCGGCCTCCACGCCGCGGCCCCCGCACCGGGGCCCCAGACCCGACCCGAGCGGCGGCGAGTCCTCCGACAGCGACGCCGAGGACGTCCCCGTGCACGTTGGCGCCGACGTCGATGTGGCCTTCCACCGCCACCTCAAGCGATCCGTGAGTAGTGGTAGTGGTTGTAGTGTGTCAGTGTCACTGGCCCGCGGGACCCGCCCCGCCCCGCCCCGCCCCGCCCTGTTGCTCCCCCCCACCCCTTCTCGCCCCCCCCCCTCCCCTGCCGCGCCCCTGGCCTGGCGAGAGGTGTGGCTTTATTTACGTTTGCGTGCGCGAATGTCCTGTCCATCAGTTTAGCTGATTCCGTAGTGTTATTCGATGTTTTATATGTTTTTCGGTCTTGGATGGATACTCGAACCTCAGCCCAGCGGCCGTGGAGGTTTTGCGAGGGCTCGATTTTAGGTTATGGTTCCCATGACGTTTCCCTTTTTTTCTTCGCGTTACGATTGTAGGACTGATGTTAAAGTAAACATGGAAGGATCGTCACTTATTTTGCTTGCGAACAGGGTGGATCAGTCGTATTGACCTGTTATGGTGACATAATGAAATTGTTCTGTATTTTTGTCGAACTTTACGTTGGGAGTAGCCCGTCTGCTCGTACTACTGGCGCATCGTCTGCTGTGTAGTAGTAGTAAATCGATTGTTATGATGCAGTGTGTGTAGTAGTATGTAGCCGCCGATATGCGGCTTTGCAAATTCTTTTATTTCTGTGAAACAACTGGGAAGAAATGCAAGTGAAAAATGACTCAGAAGAAATTCTTGACCGTGGCGGTGAGTTTTTAGCTATGAACCTTGCTTCGGACGTAAAATAGTGTTTGTTGGGTTAGAGAACGGTTGGCAATGAAGGTTATGTTTCCCATTGGTTTTAACTCTGGTCAAACATTTGTTGTGAAACAAATTATTTGGACCTTTATTATTATTATTTTACCAATTTAGTGATGCATTGAGATATATTTGTTTGAATGTAGTGCGGTTAGAGAGGCATACATGAAGTAATGTGATGTTACGATTCTCCTATTATTATTATTATTCTAGTCATTAACTAATACTCTTTCAAGTGGTGTTTGGTGTATATATGAGACGTACGATACATGTCCCAAAGCACTTGTTTTAGAGCCATGAATTTTTTGTCACCTTAATTCAAGTATTTCACTTTGACGTTCAACCCTGAAAGCAAATCAAAAAAGTTAATCGCATTTACTCAAAGAAAGTTTTGGTACTGTAGGGCATCGTCTTCTTGTAAAGTTTAATTCCAGTATCAATCTTTTCTGATGAAGTCTCACAGTTGTTCAGAATTGTTTGGTATATGAATTGATGAATATTCAGAGTGATATATTTTTGAAATAATTTTTCTTCTCCAACCCATGACCTCTTACTGTGGTCAATGCCAAGCTCAAGCCCACACACATACCCACCACATGACATGCTCTCTGCTCTGCTTTCCCTGTCTCTGTTAAATTGGAGACTGGCAGGACTATGAAGCACCGTGTGGGCGGCACGGGTGAGGGGGGATGGGAAAGGATGGAGAAGGGACTAATTGGCTCAATCATTGCATGCCTGGTAGGCAACTTCATCCTGATGTGGAATACTAATGCGCTCCTCCTCTGGTTTTCCATTTTCCTTTCTGCTCAGGTTACGCCACTTAGTCTATTTACTTTTAATACCTAGAAGAACAAAATTAATTTTGTAACTGTGAGTTAATGCTAAAAAAGATAAAAATTGTAGGGGAAATGTTTGAACCGAATCGCTTTTAACTGTAATCATCTTGAGAAACATGTAAGCTCACAATAATTGATTATAAGCTGTGCGTCATTAGGAAAATTATTTCCCGTTGTTCATTGTCATTGCCTCTTTTAAAATTCAGCATTTCAAGCTTAAGCTAGTTAATATTGTTTCATTATCTATCACCCTGGTGCTTTATAACGTCCAGCGGCCAGGGGGTGTGTTACGCCCACCACTGTGTTATCAACGTCTGTGTACGATGGGCTGCCTACCCTCTGGGCGGCGGACGGCACGGGCTGTGCTCGGCTCGGCCCGGCATGGGCAGGCTGCTTGCTGGGGACCAGACCAGGGCCATGGCGCTCCGTTGGGTGTGTGGAGGGGTGGGGGGGGGGGGCTAGGAAATGTGACGTCCTCCGTCTTCTACCCCGTTCCTTCTTTCTCTGGCGCTGCGTCTCCTGACTGCGTCCGTGCCACGCGCGCCCGCGGAAATTCGCGCGGCTCTCCGTCTTTGTCGCGACGCCACGCGACGCCACGCGACGCCACGCGACGCCACGCGACGCCACGCGACGCCACGCGACGCCACGCGACGCCACGCGACGCCACGCGACGCCACGCGACGCCACGCGACGCCACGCGACGCCACGCGACGCCACGCGACGCCACGCGACGCCACGCGACGCCACGCGACGCCACGCGACGCCACGCGACGCCACGCGACGCCACGCGACGCCACGCGACGCCACGCGACGCCACGCGACGCCACGCGACGCCACGCGACGCCACGCGACGCCACGCGACGCCACGCGACGCCACGCGACGCCACGCGACGCCACGCGACGCCACGCGACGCCACGCGACGCCACGCGACGCCACGCGACGCCACGCGCGCAAAGGCAGCAGGCACGGGAGCACCGAATGAGGTGGAACGACGCGGAATGCCCATCCGAGCGCTGGAACGTTACGCCCCACCCCGCCCCGCCCCGCCCCGCCCCGCCCCGCCCCGCCCCGCCCCGCCCCGCCCCACCCCGCCCCGCCCCGCCCCACCCCGCCCTGCCCCGGCCTGCCCGCCCCACCCCGCCCCACCGCCCCGCCCCGCCCCACCCCACCGCCCCGCCCCGCCCCGCCCCACCCCACCCCGCCCCACCTCCCCCCGCCCCGCCCCGCCCCACTCTGGAACGCCAGCCTGTGGAAACAGGGCTATGGTTTTCTACGCCATCGCGTTCGTATTTGTCAGATTAGGTCTCCACACCACCAAACCCACCGCCCACACCCCAAGGTGTGCTCGTGACATTCTTTTAGTCTGCTTCTTTCTCAGGGAAGTTAAATAATGTAAGAATTGTTTTAAAGGAGTTGACAAAAAAATAAAAAAAATAATCGTGTCACTATATGAAAAATAATCGTCGGTTTACGGGAAAATTTTCCACGCAGTGCAGTTGTACAGTTGTAGATTTACAAGCACTACATATCGTCTTGACATTCATTCACAAACAAAATAGGTATCCGTCGTAAATTTACAACATATTTCGTCCATCTCAATTTACGAAATTTATCATAAATGTACAGATATATTTTTCACAGTGCATAAGGGTTGCGTAAGGAGTATCATCTGATCTGTTGTTCCGGACGCTTGGCAGCCACGCCCTCCGATGCTCGCCCCTCCCTCCCTCCCTCCCTCCCTTCCTCCCTCCCTCCCCCCCTCCCTCCCTCCCTCCCCTCCCTCCTCCTCCCTCCTCCTCCTCCCTCCCTCCCTCCCTCGCGCCCGCGCCAATCTCTCGCGCGGGGGGAACTGGAGATAGAGAGACAGATGGACGCCATCGCGTAATAGTAATTGGCCGTTCTCCTTGGCTGCGACTCGAGGCGAGGTCGTCATGGACTCGGCGTGGCCTTTGACGTCAGGCGGGAGCGGGCAGGAGGCAGGTGCGGGCAGGAGCGGGCAGGAGCGGGCAGGAGGCAGGTGCGGTGGCGCAGGCCGCCAGGCGTCTGTTGCACAACGGGATCTCCCACCGCGCCCGTGGCCAGGCCATCCCGCCCGCCAGAGCCCTGCCAGCCCACGCGTGCCCCGGGCCTCGCCAATCGTGCTCCGGCCTTGCGGACCTCACGCACCCCCGCCCCGCCCCGCCCCGCCCCGCCCCGCCTCGCCCGGCCACGGACAAGGAGGAATTTTCTCCCCTGTGCATCATAATGTTATGTTATCCCCCCTGTCTCTCTCATCCTCTCTCTCCCTCTCTCTCACCTCTCTCTCTCTCTCCTCTCTCTCTCTCTCTCTCTCTCTCTCTCTCTCTCTCTCTCTCTCTCTCTCTCTCTCTCCTCTCTCTCCCTCCCCTCTCCTCTCCCTCCCCTCCCCTCTCCTCTCTCCCCTCTCCTCTCCCCTCTCCCTCTCTCCCTCCCCTCTCCCTCTCCTCCCCTCTCTCTCCCTCTCTCTCTCTCTCCCCCTCTCTCTCTCTCTCTCTGTCTCTCCCTCTCTCTCACTCTTTGCCCTCGCCATTTCGCCCCCGACTTTGGCGCCGGTCCGGCCCGGCCCGGCTCGCCCGGCTCCAGCAGCCCCCCCTCCCCCCCCCCCCCCCCGGCCACTAAAAAGTGTTGTGAAATTTAATCAACTCGCCGAGACGAGACGAGACGAAAGCGGTCTGGCCTGCTCCGCGCCCCAGCGCATCCGCCAAAGAAATGTTCCCCGAATACGGGGGTGAATCTGAAAAAAAAACACAAAAAAACAAAAAAAAAAAAAAAACAGATAGTACCAAAACAAATTTCTCTAAGCACACCCGTACTTTTTTCTTTGTTTTTTTCCTTATCGTAACCTCATTTTATAGTAGGCTTATGTCATTGATCGATTTGTGGTTGATTCGAAGAAGGCGGGGAAAACTAAAATCTGTACTTGTTGCGAAGGACAAATGAACACTGAACACTATGTAGCCCCCTTTGCCTGGCCTGCCCATGTGTTTTCCATCTAATTGCCGTCTGCTCCTCGCCGCGTCGGCGGCAGGACTAGACAGTGCAGTCCTGGGGCGGTGCGGGCAGCGGGAAGAGTGCGTGCGAGAGATTCCCGCCCCGCCCCGCCCCGCCCCGCCCCGCCCCGCCCCGCCCCGCCCCGCCACGGCTACCGCCCGCATTACGCGCGCTCGGCTTGGACGAGCAGCCGCCTGCCTGCATTGGAAACTCTCATTATTCCGAAATTGACGTAATGCCGGGGATTACGCGCCGCACCCCCCCCCCCCCCCCCCCTCCCGACTCTTTCCATCCTTTCCCCGATAGAGAGCGCTGGCGGCGTGGTCCAGGACCAGGAGGGGTGGGATTACCTCACAGATTACCCCACGTGCCATGGCGCGGGCTGAGCTGCGGCGAGCTGCCGGCCGGGCGGGGCCGCCCGGGTGCCGCAGCATCGTGGGCGTTTTCTGCCGCCCCCGAGCGCCCCCGCCTGCCCGCCCCTGCCCGCCCCCTGCCCGCCCCCTGCCCGCCCCCGCCCGTGCGTCTTGCTATAATTGACGTCTGCGTCTCTCTATTTGTTTTATTCCATTTCCGTCTCTTCTTTTCTCGTGCAGTAATACTATCCTGGAGTTTAATCGGGCCTTG
This sequence comes from Frankliniella intonsa, assembly GCA_033675135.1. Taxonomy (NCBI): domain Eukaryota; kingdom Metazoa; phylum Arthropoda; class Insecta; order Thysanoptera; family Thripidae; genus Frankliniella; species Frankliniella intonsa. Next base: position 1,609,899 of record CM066259.1, read on the forward strand.
GCTATCAGATGTCGCGCGACCCGTGCTACTCTCCCTCAGTCTCACCAAAGTAAAATTTATTTTTCTTTCCCTTAAATTTATTTTATTTTATTTTTTAAAATTTTGGTGCGACATTTCCTTGAAATGAACGTGGTCATAGTCGTGTGTTCTTCCCGCTGCATTATATTCAAATCAAGTTTGCTTGATTTTCCGTCCCAAATCGTATCTTTCTCCCGATGTGTTTTTTGTGCGTGTGCGCGCGTGAGGGAAAGGACCCGTATGGCCGTGGGCTGCATCGGTCATTCACTCGGAGCGTCCGTAGCGCCGTGTGGTGCGCTGCAGCGGGGCGTGGCGGGGCGGGGCGGGGCGGGGCGGGGCGGGGCGGGGTGAGGCTGGGCGGGGCGAGGTTAAAAATAGCCCCCTAATGGAGCGGGCAGATCCGCCCTCCATTCTGTTCTCACGTGCAGCATGGGGCGTGTGTCGGGCGGGGCGGGGCGGGGCGGGGCGGGGCGGGGTGGGGCGGGGCGGGGCGGGGCGGGGTGTTAGGTGCCTTTGTCGCTGATCCAATAAGGTGCTCAGCGGGGTCATGACGTGGCGTGGCGCGGGGCGGCACGCGTTGATGGGGAGTTTAACAGGTAATAACACCACCTGCTGCACATGGGCAGATCGGCCGGAGGGACAAGGAAAATAAAACCCGCCACCACTGTGAAAAATAGTCGTAGGTTTACAGGAAAATTTTCCACGATATGCACACCCAGAAAATCTGATCCTTGAATCAAGGATATTTTCCTTAATAAAATACAAGGAACTTTTTTTCCTTAACATGATGTTAAATACGTTAAAATAAGGAATAATCTTTAAAACTGAGGAATAAAAAATCCTTGACTCAAAGAAAATTCCTAGAAATTGGGTTAAATTTTTCCTTGTAACTTTTTTTCCTTGAATCAACGCGTTTAGCCCTGTTTCAAGGATCACAGTTTCTGGGTGCAGTTGTAAAATTACAATTGCAAATCGTAAAATTACAAGCACTACACATCGGCTTAAAATTCATTCACGAGCAAAAAGGTCCGTCGTAAATTTACAGCATATTTGATAAATCGTACTTTACCTAATTTATTGTAAAGCTAGAAAGATGTTTTTCACAGTGATATTGGTAGTTATTATTTCCCTCCAATTAAACCTAGCGAGATTTGCAGAAAAAATGTAAGGGAAAACTTCACCGGAAAAACAAAGGTGCTAAACAACTCCTTTCCTGGGGCGCTAAAATCAAGGGCTAAGTTAGTGCCTTTCCTGGGGCACTAAATCTTAGTGCCTTTGTAAAGGCGCCAAATTTGTATGCGGAGCCATACGAAACAGGTCAGCTAAATGTGCTACACTGTTAAAAAATATGTCGTAAATTTACGACAGATTTGTAATTAAGTTTGTTAGCAACATATGTCGTAATTTTACGAGCATGTTGTAATCTAACAATATTCTTAAAATTTGATGCAACACATTTTTCAGTTGGAAAAGTGCGTGCTCACAACCAACATAACAATGTTGGTTGTATTGAAACGACATGTGTTGTTAACAAACTTAACTACAATTATGTTGTAAAGTTACAACATGCTGATAAGTTCTCATTTCGGTATAGACGAATACGGTTGAAATAGAAAGTCTTTTGTCACTTATACAAATAAAACAAATATTGTTGTAAACCAACAACACAGCCATCACGGGCAGTGTCGTCAACTGACAATTATTTTTAACAGTGTAAGTTCTACTTTTAAAAGCCGCTAACCAAATTTAGTGCCTTTAGAGGGGCGCTAAAGCTTAGTGCCTTTCCTAAGGCACAACTTATGTTAGCGTCTTTTAAAGGTAAGGACTTAGCACCTTTGTTTTTCCAGTGTTGTTACTTGTAAATATCAGTTTTTTTTTCTTCAAGGAAACTTTGTAGAGCCACGAATCCAGGTCCTCGCCCTCGCCGACAGATCTCTCGTTGATCGGCTATACCAAATGTAAATTTGCGACGTACAATTGCGCAGAAAAAGGAATCTTTATAGTATACATAATGAAATATGTTCTCAGTGTGTAATCGCTAGCAGACGAGAGTTTCCTGCTGCTCTGCCTCTGGTCCTGGGCTCTGTTGCGTCCGTAACTCGCTAAATAATGACGTCTGCAGCGCACAGTGATGGAACGCCCGTAGCGTAGCGCTCTGCGGTGTCCGTTTTGCCGATATACCAAACATTAACAGATACGCAAGAGCGCTCTCTCTCTCTCTCTCTCTCTCTCTCTCTCTCTCTCTCTCTCTCTCTCTCTCTCTCTCTCTCTCTCTCTCTCTCTCTCTCTCTCTCTCTCTCTCTCTCTCTCTCTCTCTCTCTCTCTCTCTCTCTCTCTCTCTCTCTCTCACATGCTTATTGTCTCTCTCGTCAGTGAGTCACTGAAAAATATCTTTGTACACTGTGAAAAATATGTCTGTAAGTTTACGACGTTTTTCGTAATTTGTGATTTACAAACGGTGTTGTAAATTTACAATCGAAAATGTAAATTTACAAACGCTTATTTGTGCTCGTTTAAGAACTACAAGTCGATACCAAGTATCCTTAAAATTTTGTAATTTTACAATTTGATATCGTAACTTTCTCATGGAAAATTTTCCCGTAACTCTTACGAATATTCCTCACAGTGGTAAAAGTACGATTTCTTATTTCTTTTTCCTGGTTGTGCGTATTGTGCGGGCCCGGTGGCGGTCAGCGCGGGCCTAACGCTGCCCCCGGCCGCCCCCGCGGCACTAACGTCACGCTAAGTGCGCGCCCATGTAACGCGTGTCGGGCGTGTACCTCCCGCTGGTACAGCGTTACTGGCTCTCGCCCTCGCTCCCTCCCTCTCTCACTCCCTCTCTCACTCCCTCTCTCACTTCCTCTGTTTCCCCCCGCCCCGCCCCTCTCTCTCTCTCTCTCCCCTCTCTCTCTCTCTCTCTCTCCCCTCTCCCTCTCTCTCTCTCCCACCCCCTCTCCCTCTCCAGCTGCGTGACGTCCACCGTGACGTCGCTGCGGTGCACCAACCCCTTCCTGCTCCCGGAGGGATCTGGTCGTCATTGAGCGCACTGTGTTCGGGGCGGGGCGGGGCGGGGCGGGGCGGGGCGGGGCGGGCGGGGCTGCTGCACGAGGAGAAGCTGACTGTCGACTGCAGTGAAACCTGTAGCACCAGCGACGGAATGGCAGAGTGCGAGAGAGAGAGAGAGAGAGAGAGCGCTGCTTGCGGCGATTCTATGCGAGAGAGATGGCCGACCGGGAAACGCCGGTCGGCCATCTCTCTCGCATATACGTAGTCACCGCAAGCAGCGCTCTCTCTCTCTCTCGCACTCTGCCAGTCTGTGGCTGTGTAGGTCTGCAGCTAACTGTGAATTTTCCTCGGAATTTTCACCTCAAGCTGCGGCGAATGTCACTATAATTTACTGTGATGATGCAACCTCACCGCAGATAATAAGAGGTTCTTAATTCTCGGTCCTTGTCGTGGTTCCAGGCGGTGACCAAGGAGGGGTACTTGATGAAGCAGACCTCCTCCTTCAGTCGATGGCGCCGGCGGTACTTCAAGCTCCAGGGGACCAAACTGTACTACGCCAAAAATAATAAGGTAAGTGTATACCCATCGCCGTCAGCATGTTTTGGTAGCAAGGTGCTGGTCTTGAAGTACACCGGACCCCCGTCCCCGGATCACATTCGCACCTCTCTGCGCCTCGCCGCCACCGCTGCCGGCCCCGCCCGTCCACTAATTGGGCTAAAGGGGTGTGCGAGAGAGGTGGGGCGGGGCGGGGTGGGGCGGGGCGGGGCGGGGTGGGGCGGGTGACCTGAGCCGTGTCGGAAGGCGAGCGAGGTAGGCCAGTCCGTCCAAATTAATGAGATGAGGCTTGGACACGGCGGAGCGAGGCGGGAGCGGGTGGGGCGGGGCGGGATGTGCGTGGTGGGGTGGGGCGGGGCGGGGCGGGATGGGCGTGGTGGGGTGGGGCGGGGCGGGGCGAGCTACCGTGTCAATATTATCTCTCTAAATGGCTGTGCCGGCGCTACATCTCCCCGCGGCCGGTCACTCTGCTGCCGTAGCCTCTGCAGCACTCTAACTCACGCGGTGAATTTTCTTGCGGGGAATGTCAATAACCGCGTTCCTTGACGGATATACAACAAAACGCTCGCGCACCGCTGCTGGTTGAAAAGAGTTACGCGGCGAGAGGGACAGGTGGTAGCGAAAGGAGACGCAACAAGAGGGACACCCTGAGGAGAGAGAGAGCAAGCGAAAGAGAGCGAAAGAGAGCGAGAGGGAGGGAGAGAAGAGGAGGAGGGAGACAAGGAGGGGAGGGAGAGGGACAGGGACAGGAAGGGGGAGGGAGGGAGGGAGGGAGGAGGAGAGGAGAGAGGGAGAGAGGCAGAGAGGGAGAGAGGAAGAGGGAGAGAGAGAGGGGAGAGAGAGAGAGAGAGAGAGAGAGAGAGAGAGAGAGAGAGAGAGAGAGAGAGAGAGAGAGAGAGAGAGAGAGAGAGAGAGAGAGAGAGAGAGAGAGAGAGAGAGAGAGAGAGGGGGAGAGACAGAGAGAGAGGTGGATGGGGAGGGGGTCGCTCTGTTCTGTGGCCGAAGAGAAGCGAGCTGTCCCTTTACGACGCCATTCAAACGCAACGGCGTTCTCATCACATGGGAGGAAGTAGTGGAGGGGGGGGGAGCCATCGCAGTACTTCGGTCCGGCCATAACCGGGCGAACGCTTATGAATAAAAAGCGACCGTTCTGGGTATCGCCGCGGCGCTCCATACAGCACAGGCCACGTGTTGTGCAGTCGCACTCGGACACCCAATTGTGCGAATGCCGCGGAGACACTTGTAGGTGTGTGAATGAAGGCGCCGAGGCCATAGCGGGAGGAGAGGAGAGAGCTCTGCTGGGAATGGGGCAGATTTTTACACTGTGAAAAAAATATTTGTAAATGTACGACTCCACTGTAAATTGAGGAGTCAGCATTCTCGCTCCCAGAGGAGCGAGTTTTTGACCCAAATTTTAATGCTCTCCCAGGAGCAAGATTGTTTTATCTCGCTCAATTAGAGCATGCATTCTATTCTTTTCGCAATTTTATCGCTCCATTGGAGACAGATAACAATATATCGCTCAAACTGAGCGACTTCAGATGACTCAGATTGAGTGAGCTAAAGAAATATCGCTCTGTAGGAGCATCTCAAATCCATGTCGCCCTTTTTGAGCATTATTGAAATATGTCGCTTGTTTTGAGTCAGAATTCATTCTCCTCAATTTACAGTCTCTTTTCATAATTTCGGATTACGACACGGAGTCGTAAATTTACGATCGCGTTCGTAAATTTACGAGAGCAAATTCTTACCCGCTGAAGAAAACGGTCGACACATGGTGGAAGTCGACACATATGATGTCAGAAAATACTCTTAACTATACAACTCAAGATCGTTAATTTTACGACATTTGTAATTGAAATTTTTGCCGTAACCCTCACGACTATGTTTTACAGTGTGCGGGCCGGGGGGGGGGGGGGGGTGACCCCCCTACTCTCACCGGTCTGGTCAGAATGCCGCCTGAAAGGTAGGCAATATGAGGAGGGAAAAAACTCCTGTATGTAGGCAACCCACAGCACATCGCTCCTTCCGTTAGCCGGCCGCGCCTGGAATGGAGCGGCCGTAGGCCGTGCTGCTGCGGGGTCATTAGAGAGGACGGGAAATGCTACGACAGCGGCAGGGACGGGGGCGGCGGCGGGGGCGGCAGCGGGGGCGGCAGCGGGGGCGGCAGCGGGGGCGGCAGCGGGGGTGGTTTGGGGGCTGGTGAAACTCGTCGCTTGCGCTGAGCGCGGCGCGGAAGCAGCGGGCAGTGCGCCCGCACTGTTAAAAATTCCGTAGCATATGACGGTAATGGCAACGGAACGCATCGTTAATTTTTTTTTTTTACGGAGCGGTCCGTACCTCCAAAATTCGGGAAAAAATGTTTCCGTGAACAGTTTTTATTGAAAGTGCAAAAATGAGAAAGAAAATGCACAGTATGGGGATTTTCGCGGACGGGCTGGTACGTAGTTTAAAAGTACGCAAAGGTCTGTATATCGAGTGGTACGGTCATACCGGGCCGTACCGTCAAAATTCCCGTAATAATTTTTAACAGTGCGTGCCGGGACAGGGGGTCGAAAGGTCAGTCCTGTGGTCTCGGGCCACGCTGATCGGGTACCAGGATCAGGCGGGCCAGGCGCTGCGGGGCGGGGTGGGGCAGGGCGGGGTGGTAGTTAGGCCCCGGGATCACCCCGGTGCGCCAGCGGGATCTGTCTATCGCGTGGTGCAACATGAACTGTGACCTTTTCGAACTCAGCAGCCGCGTGCTCCCAGTGTACACCCTCCCCTCCCCTCCTCCACTCTTCTGCCCCACAATGAACAACCAAGTGTGTTACTCTTGAACACTTGTAGGTAGTTAATTTTCAGTCGTACGCCTGGAGTAGTAAAATATGGAAATTCAGACAGCCACAATCAAGGACACAATTGTGCGACATTCAATAACAACACATGGGTTTCCATATAGTGGACCAGCGCTCCATCCACCCCTCGCCCTCTCTCTCTCTCTCTCTCTCTCTCTCTCTGCTCGCTTGCTCTCTTCTCCGTGTCGCCACACGCGCAGTCACTTACGCCCTACCTCGCAGGGCTCCAGCCGTCAGACGCCAGCCTCGCGCGTCACTTAGGGGAGGTACTTGACTAGGCGGCCGCCGCCCTTCCCTTCTCCCGTCTCCTTCCCTCTCTGGCTCCCTTTCTCTTCCTCTCCCTCTCTCTTTCTTTCTCTGTCTCTCTTTCTCTCTCTATCTCTCTGTCACTCTATCTCTCCCTCTCTCTCTCTCTCTCTCTCTCTCTCTCTCTCTCTCTCTCTGGCTCTCTGGCTCTCTTTCTCTTCCTCTCCGTCGCTCTTTCTCTCCCGCGCTCTCGGTCGCTCACTCTCGGTAACCAAGCCAAAGTGGAACTGATTTGGCGAAGCGCACTTGGCCCGGCGCCGAGTTGTGGAAGTCGGGCCGCTCTGTGGGTGGGGGTGGGGGTACACTGTACGAAATGGCGACGCGAAAATGAAGTAATGAGAAGGTGTCATGCGACTGCAGTCACTGGGAAAATTAGTCGTAGGTTTACAGGAAACTTTTCCACGAAATGCAGTTGTAAAATTACAATTGAAAATTATCATAAAATTACAAGCGCTACACATCGGCTTGAAATTCATTCACGAGCAAAAAAAAGTCCGTTGTGAATTTACAACATAATTCGTAAATCGTTATTTACAAAATTTATCGTAAATCTACAAAGATATTTTTCACAGTGGTCATCTGTTTCCGTATAGGAGTGGCTCACACCGGGTTATCGAGCTCTTATTTATTTCTCCGCCACCTGTAAGTGATCGCTCAGCCCGCCCCACCCCGCCACGCCCCACCCCGCCACGCCCCACCCCGCCACGCCCCACCCCGCCACGCCCCACCCCGCCACGCCCCACCCCGCCCCCCCCCACCCCGCCACGCACCGCCCGGACACTCCGATAGTCTCCAGAGTCTACTAAATTGATGTCAAAGAGAGATGACGGGCCTCCCTCGCCCCCCCCTCTCTCTCTCTCTCTCTCTCTCTCTCTCTCTCTCTCTCTCTCTCTCTCTCTCTCGATAACTCTCCTCTCTCTCCCTCTCCCTCTCCCTCTCCCTCTCCCTCCCTCTCTCCCCCTCTCCCTGCCTCTGGCTCTCTTTTTCTCTCCTACCTCCTTCGCTGCTCTCCCGGTGGTACACTGCGATTAAAAAAAATGACGCGTATCATAGCAAATGATTTATGTGGTCTCGAGCGCCTTCCTTTTCTCCATTACTGTTGTCTCGCCGCGGCCTTGCCGGCCGGAGGAGACTTCTCCAGGCGGGCCACTTCGGCACGTGGTGCTACGCCCGCGACGAAAAGGTGCACAGCAAAAAAATTCCGGGAAGTTTTCGGTTGAATCCGGAAATCAATTTTCCGGGTGCTATTCATTGTTATTCGATTCATGTGACGTGACATTCTTTTCAGTGTAAAAACTGTCACATTCGTTTGGATGTAAGTGTCACATTCCTTTGAATGTGACTTCCGAATTTACGGCGCTTTGCCCTGTCGATTCGAATTTCAACAAATGTGACATCATAACGAATGTGACAGCTTTTACAGTTAAACGAATGTGACGTCACAGGAATTGAATAGCAGTGTTTCTCGGCATATCAATGCATGTTATTGTATTTCCAGCATGCGGAAAATTTACTTTCCGGATTCAACCGGGAACTTCCCGAAAAAAGTTTGGCTTTGTGTTTTTATTACTCAGAGAAAAGGCGCGTGGGGGCGAAAGGTTTGACTAAATAAATCGGAATGAAATGATTCTTTTCTCCTTAAAATAAAGAGTAAAAAAAGGATGAACAAACAGTGCGAAGGTGGTGCGCTCTGGTAGGTTATTTAATAAATAACTCGAAACAAGCCCGAGCCCCACTGGCAGGCTAGGCCACGCCACGCGCAGGCCACCCGCATCAACTCTACAGTCCGACCCGTCGTGGAAATTAAGGAGCAGCCGCTTGGAGGAACTCTGCGAAGGAGAGAGAGAGAGAGAGTTCTACGCGGTAGCGGCCTGGCTCGAGCGGTGTCGTGTTTATACATCTTGCATCCATAATTAAAGGCCTCCGCCGCCGGAGGGATTTAGATTTTCTCCAATCTGTTATGCTCCTTTTCGCGCCCACCCGGCCTCGCCGCACCCCGCCGCACCCCGCCGCACCCCAATAAAGCACCCCACCGCATCGCGCTGAGCTCCCGCCGCACTGTTAAAAAAGATTCGGAAATTCGTTGTGAAAATAATTGCCAGAGCTCTTCGTGATTATTTATTTTATCACAACGCTTATTTGTCATCAAAAATTAATTAACTTCAGAAGTATTACGACTAGTCTACAACTGTTACAAATTAAGATAGCAAAATGCTCGATTTTTGACTACGAATAAGTGTTGGGATTTCACAGATGCTCCGTATCGAGCTAGTGCTGGAAAATCACAACATATTTTGCGGCGGGTCCGCATATCCCTCCCGTTTGAGAACTGTCCCGCCCCGCGGCCCGGCCGGGCCTGGAACGCCTGCAGCGGCCGAGGTAGGCCACCTGCCTCACATCCATGTGGGGCGGGTCTGCCTACCCGCCGATCCGCAGGCGCTATCAGCAACAGCGGAACAAGAAAGAACACTAGCGTCTCTCAGCGCGGTTCACTGTTATAAAATACCACAATTTAACAAGTCGAACTTTTATTTCTAAACACAATAGAAAACTGTTAAAATTTATTGTACATTGTAGGGTACAACGAGCTGAATGTACAGCGTTTCACTGTTAATTTCAAGTACAATCCCGGTTTGTACGGTTCATACTGACGGTATTTTTTACAGTGTGGTATTTCTTTGCAGTGTTTGTATATACGCATCTGTGTGTGTGTGTGTGTGTGTGTGTGTGTGAGCGCGTGCGTTTCTGTGCGGCCTGGAGTCGGAGTGGCGGAGCCGTGCCGCGCTCCGCGAGCCACAGCGAGAACCGTACCAGAGCGTGAGCAAGGCGCCCCGCCACGCCCTGCCACGCCCCGCCACGCCCCGCCACGCCCCGCCACGCCCCGCCACGCCCCGCCACGCCCCGCCACGCCCTGCCACGCCCCGCCACGCTCTGCTACGTTTGGCTCACAGCGCGGTGAAATTCGAGTCGGCGCATTCTGGGCATACCAGCCGCCCCGCGCACCGGTGATATATAGAGAGCGCCGAGCGGCGGCGCAGCGCAGCTCGCCTGGATTATTAAAATAAATCTTTTTTTTTCCCTCGCCTCGGTGCCGTGTATCACTATCGAAGAACCTGCAGGTTCGCAATTGAGTATGTTATCGATTCGATATAAAATGAGAGGGATGCAAAAGAAAGACGGGATGGAGAGCGCCGCGCGTCACCGTGTTGGGAGAGGTGGACCCCACGTGGGGCCCGGTGGGGTGCGGGGCGGGGCGGGGTGGGGCGGGGCGGGGCGCGGGGGGCCCCGTGGGGCGAGGCAGCGAGCCGGAAGAACACGCCCCATCAGACGGCCAATCAACAGCCTCGTCGCTGCCAAGCCCGATCCGTGTACCGGGAGCAGCGGGCGAGGAGACCCCTTTCTTTTTTATTTTTTTCTCTATAATATCACGTTTTTTTAATCACTTTCCTGCCGTCGCCGATTTTCGCCACTTTATTGGCGCATGAATTTTTTTCTCTCACTGGTTATGCACGTGTGTGTGTGTGTGTGTGGCGTTTCGTTTCCACTATAAAAAATACCGTCAATTTCAACCGTACAAACGGTCATTGTAGTTGAAATTAACAGTGAAACGCTGTACATTCAGCTCATACCCTACAATGTACATTAAATTTTAACAGTTTTCTATTGTGTTTGAAATAACAGTTCCACACTGTTGTTAAATTGTGGTATAATATAACAGTGTTGGCAGGTTCAGCTGTGGATAAGTTTGTCTCCCCCACCCTTTCTCTCGCTCTCTCTCTCCCTCCCCCCTCTCCCTCTCACCTTTCTCTCACCTCTCTCTCTCTCTCTCTCTCTCGCTCTCTCTCTCTCTCTCTCTCTCTCTCTCTCTCTCTCTCTCTCTCTCTCTTCTCCCGCTCTCTCTCCTCCCCCCCCCTCCTCCTTTCTCCCATCAACCCCCGTCACTCCGCTGCCGGCGCGCGTAGCCGAATCGAGTCTGCTGTCGTGTTGGGTTTCTGCCGAATAGTATCTGAACGACAGGCAGTGACACTGCAGAGAGAGAGAGAGAGAGAGAGAGAGAGAGAGAGAGAGAGAGAGAGAGAGAGAGAGAGAGTGAGTGTGTGAGTGTGAGAGTGAGTAAGAGAGAGGGGGAGGGGGGTATCGGGGAGCGTTTGGGTGTGAGAGTAAGAGGCACACAAACGCCGCGGTGTCGTCCCCCTCCCTCCCCTCCCCCCTCCCTCCCTCCCCCCTCCCTCCCTCCCTCCCCCCTCCCTCCCTCCCTCCCCCTCCCTTTCTCCCCCCTCCCCACACCCCTCCACGGCCGGGAGAGAATCTGAGGAGAGGAGGGCGCGGTGAGCGGCGCGGGCGTTCTGTTTCACGACGCTCAGGCTCACGCTCAGGCTCACGTTCTCTGCTGCTGCCAGTCACGCTCACGGGGTGTCTACTGCACGCCCCTCCCTCTCCTACCCCTCCCTCTCCTACCCCTCCCTCTCCTACCCCTCCCCATGCTCTGGAGTTCAATTTGAGTGGAGCCTTTTGCGCGGTCTCACCCTCCTCCTCCTCCTCCTACCCCGTTCCCTCTCACCCACTTAAACGGGACCAAAGCAAATCACTTGCATCTCGGGCATCCTCTACCCCTCCTCCCACCCCCCACCCCTCCCCTCCTCAACCATTTCTTCCTCTCCCCAACCATCCTCAACCTCGTCCCCAACCATCCTCAACCTCGTCCCCAACCATCCTCCCCCCTCCTCCCCCACCATCCTCCCCTCCTCCCCAACCATCCTCCCCTCCTCCCAACCATCCTCCCCCTCCTCCCCAACCATCCTCCCCCTCCTCCCCAACCATCCTCCCTCCTCCCCAACCATCCTCCCCCCTCCTCCCCAACCATCCTCCCCCCTCCTCCCCAACCAGCCTCCTCCTACCTCTGACGTGTGCTCAACTGACCCATTTCCCTGCATCAAGCTGTCTGCTGTGGCGCGGGGGCGCAGCCCGGCCCGTGTCCCGGAGGCGGTCCAACGTCGTAGGATAGCATTCTCGACCTGCTGCTAGCATTTCATCAAAAAAAAAATTAAATTGCGTATCATTTATAATAACAATAACCTAATACTGTATACTGTGATAAATTGTCGTAGGTTTACGGGAAAATTTTCCACGAAGTACAGTTGTAAAATTACAATTGCAAATCGTAAAATTACAAGGACTTCATATCGGTTTGAAACTTGTTAACGAGCAACAAAGGTCTAGCGTAAATTTACGGAGTAATTTACAAAATTTATCGTAAATCTACAAAGAGAGATCTACAAAAATGTCAGGACGAAATCACTGAAATGTGAACTTTTTTTATTTTCACCTGTGTCGCGAATAATACATTCTAAGGGGCTTCACGTGATGTAAACTAAATGTCAGAGGGTCGTTCCGTCCTGCCTATAGAGGGTGGTGCCGGGCTTGGTGTGCCGCGGGCTTCCCGAACCTCCTCCAGCCCAGGCCCCTCCGACTTCCCCGTAACCCTTGACCTTACACAGCAGGGTGGTGGTGTGTCGTCTCAGAACGCCGAACCTGCACGGCTTTGTAGAACACGTGTGCACTACCCCACCCCCCACCCCACCACCTCTCTCTCTCTCTCTCTCTCTCTCTCTCTCTCTCTCTCTCTCTCTCTCTCTCGCACTCGCTCTCTCATAAAGGCCTCCGCCAAGTTTTCTCATCCCCGTGGTCCTTTCTTCTCCAGCCTTTTGTGAAATGGCAATAAAGTCTTCCATTTTCCCCCCCTTTAGACAGGCCGTGGCCGGTGCGTACCGCATACCGCCCCCTCTCTCTCTCTCTCTCTCTCTCTCTCTCTCTCTCTCTCTCTCTCTCTCTCTCTCTCTCTCTCTCTCTCTCTCGCTCTCGCTCTCTCTCTCCTTCTCCCTCTCCCTCTCCCTCTCTCCCTCTCTTTTCTTTGCGCGATTGAGTACCCGCATTCCACAGGAGGATCTTGCTTTCTGCTGCTGCAAAACGACATGATAATTTTGTTTGGCCTCATTACCGTACATATCAGTTGTTAAATTTTAAAACCTGCCATTTTAAAATGTAAATTTAGCGTCTACCGCCCCCTGCTCTCTGTACTTTTCACTAGAAATGCGATGTAGCGGAGAGTTTTCGTGCCAGACACCTCCCGCCGGCACACGAAAAAAAAAGTACACGTCATAATAATATGTTAGCAATAAGAAGAAACTCTGCGCCGTCGATAAATGTATGTTTTGTCGCGTCGCCCTTTATCGTGATAAAGTTTGTAAACCACAATTAGCTGCGCGCGCTTGTGGCGCCCCGCCCCGCCCCGCCCCGCCCCGCCCCGCCCCGCCCCGCCCCGCCCCGCCCCGCGCTCCGCGCCTAACCCTTTAATGCGTCGTGTTAAGGTCCGGTGGGGGTGGGGGCGGCGCGCGGTGGGGGTGGGGGCTGGGGGGCTGGTGGGGGGCGGGCCGCTAGCGACCACGTGCTGGTGGGGAGGGCCGTGCGTACTAGCGCCTGCAGCCCGCCAGTCCGCCGCGCACGCTGGGGCAGCGAGGGACGGAGCAGGGGCCGCCGCGCCCGAGCCCAGGCCCAGCCACGAGCGTCCTTACGGTGCAGCGGTGAGTGAGCGGGCGGGCAAGGGCGCCAACACGCAAAGCAGATTTTGGCTCTCAACACGGCCGATATTACGTTATAACTTAAAATTCGAAACGTTACGATATAGTAACTACACTGTTAAACCAAGTGTGCAACTGGTCAACACTTGAATGTGTGCAACTTCCTGTCTCACACGTCCAAAGTGTACAACTCGGTATTTGTGCAATTCCAAGTGTCGAAGTTGTGCACTTGGTAGTGTCTAACTCGACATTTGTGCACTTGCATGTGTTCAACTTCCCCGAGCAACATTTCCCTGGTTGAACACTTGCAAGTGCACAACTGTCGAGTGTACGACTGGCGAGTTTGACACTTCCAATTGCACAAATACAGAGTTGCGCACTTGCACCTGTTATACTGGAAGTTGCACACTTACAAGTGTTGAACAGTTAAACACTTGGTTTCACAGTGTAAACGTAAAGCAAAGTTATATTAGGTTACGGACCCCTGCTCTCACAGCTAACCGATTAGCTGATTCCGTGATAGATGACGAGGGTGAACTGTTGCAGACAACTAATTAGCTGCTAGAGATAATATTTAGCTGTTACAGAGAAGAACTAGCTACAAAAGCTTTTATATATTTACCCGGACACCGAAAAACAAATTTTTTCTCGACTTCATCTGTTTCTACTGACCGAGTTAACGGATCAGCTATCGTAGCCGATTCTTAACTCTGGCAGCTAAATGTTGGCTCTTGCTCATAATATTTTGGCTAACGGAGATCAACGTGATGCTGATTGTCTATCACGGAATCAGCTAATCCGTTAGCTGCCGGAGCAAAACTTTTTTTGTTTTGCGTGAAGCGTGACAGCGCTGGTCACTGTGAGTGAGCGAGCAGGGCAGAGCCAGAGCGTGACAAGTGACAGCGCAGGCCCCTGTGAGTGAGTGTGCACACGGTAAATCTGTTTCCTAAAATGTCCAGGAAGTTTTGCATATTTCCAGGAATGATCCCGGGAACTTCCAGGATAAATCCTGGAAAATTACCAGGTTTCCTGGGATTCCCCGGAAACAGATTTACTGTGCAAGGGATAGTGAGCACAGGCAGAGGATACATTGTGATTTAATTCATCAATGAGTAACTTACCAAGATTTGTCATCAGAATTTTCGCCGTAAATCTGCAAATATTTTCCAATATTTTCATCTCTCTTCGGTTCGAAAGCCATGAAATAAGCACAATCCAGAGAACGGAGAGAGGGCACCAGGGAGAGAGAGAAAGAGAGAGAAGGGGCGAGGGAAAGAGATACTGAGATGTGAACCTAAAATGCTGCCATTCTGCGCCCGTAAAGTGCTGTGAATGTTTGATGCGGCCGTGACGTCACCGGAAGCGCGGCGCACTAGCAGCAGGGAGGCTTAGCACTGCTGAGGCAGGATTCGCCCCGCCTAGCCAACCTCATTTCATATGATGCGCTGGAGAGAGCGGCGGAGATACAGAGAGTCAGAGAGAGAGACAGAGAGACAGAGATACAGAGGGACAGAGAGAGACAGAGAGAGAGAGAGAGAGAGAGAGAGAGAGAGGAGGAAGAGCCCTTGCAGTCACGGTTAGTTATTCCGACCCTCGCTACGTCTGCTACGCCGGGGCGCTTTCCTTTTCCTCCACGAAACGAAATCATTTTTGTTGTATCGCGCTAATTTCCCGAGGCCCCGGCCCGGCCGGCTCCTGTCCTGCACGGCCCCTCTCCTAGTCCTCGCCTCGCCGCTGCCGGGGCTGCCGTGCCGCCCAGACCAAAGGTCATCTCAATCTGGGGCGCCTTTCACGCCGCACGACCCTGTTAGAAAACCCCTCGGTAAACGACTAACGCCCCCCCCCCCCCCCTCGTGAATTTGTTGCCTGGTCTGGATGCACCGTCCTTCACTGTGAGAAATGTTTGTAAGGGTTACGCGAAAATTTTTCATGAGAAATGTCGTAAAGTAACGATATTAATTTGAAAAATTACAAAAAATTGATGAGGCACCTGGTAAACTTGTCGTTCTTAAAAGAGCACAAATGGGCTTTCGTAAATTTATGATACTAATCGTAAATTTAACATCATTTGTAAATCACGAATCACGAAAAATGTCGTAACTTTACGAATATATTTTTCACGGTGTTTGGCAAATATGTTGGGAAGGCTCAATACACCGATAATCCTACACAATAAAGTATAGTTCGCACCGTTAAGATCTGGCAGTACGTTCACTGTCAAAAATACTTGTTAAGGTTACAGGAAAATTTTCCATGATAAATGTTGTAAAATTACAACTTGAAATTGTAAAATTGCAAGTACCTTGTATTGACTTAGAATTCATTGACGAGCAAGAATGGGCGGTCTTAAATTTGCAATATATTTTTTAAATCGTAATTACAAAATATGTTGTAAATTTACGAGGATATTTTTCACCGTGTTAAAAAATA
Source organism: Frankliniella intonsa (assembly GCA_033675135.1). Lineage (NCBI taxonomy): Eukaryota > Metazoa > Arthropoda > Insecta > Thysanoptera > Thripidae > Frankliniella > Frankliniella intonsa. The sequence continues at coordinate 1,625,629 of CM066259.1, forward strand.
CCTACTGTAATTTTTTTTACGGTTGGGCCATGAGCATGAGCCCTCCCTCCCCTCCTCTCGTCCAGCGAAGTCTTACCGCCGGGCTCCCCGCGATGTGAGCCAAAATTGCGCGTTCGTGATTTTGGCATGAAATTGTCCCTTCCCATTTCGTGTTCATCCGATATTCGTCAGGATTACTCTCCACCCAGCGCGATAAATGATCCATCAGACATGTGACATGCAGTTTGCGTGAGGGACAATATCGTGGCGTGCGCGGTGCAAAGGCATAATCGGATACAGTATTCAGTTATGGCGCGGCGCGGGTCCGCCCCGCCACTGCCCCTGGCGGTTTCGATTTGCATTTGATATGGAAGTGGGGCGCTTGTCTGGTTTTGATGCGACTGATCCATATAGCGCAGACCACACTGCTGATTGCAGGACGTATTTCGAATGGCGTCGCGATCAGTTTGAAAGGCCATGGATACATCCCGCCCACGCGATCGAATGTAAAGCGCCTTTGCTTTTTCTTTCTCCAAAATATCATAAATATCGCTGGTTTGGCAGCGTTTCGCGGTTGCTGCTCTCACCGGATGATCAGTCGACCGCCTTCCTCTTTTGACTGCACTATGTTCAAGATCTATCTTCGCAGTTTCCCTTTGCGCTTCACTGGGAAAACGAACGTGATAAGCGTCACGTCAATTGGTGTGACCAGTTTTGGTCTCGCCACGTAATGCGACCTAAGTTTTCGTCACACCATGTGATGCAACGCCAGCTCCAAGGTGCACCGTTAAACCAAGTGTTCAACTGCTCAGCATTTGTATGTGTGCAACTTCCAGCCTAGCACTTGCAAGTGCGCAATCGGCAATTGTGAAATGTCACGTGTTTAACTCGCCAGTTGTACACTTCTAAGTGTTTAACCTGACAGTTGTGCACTTGCAAGTGTTTAACAAGGATAGTGTTGCACGGGGCAGTTGAACACTTGCAAGTGCACAACTGTTGAGTTGAACACTTACAAGTGTACAACTGGCGAGTTTGACACTTGCGATTGCACAACTGCCGAGTTGCACACTTGCGCGTGCTAGGCTGGAAGTTGTACACATACAGGTGTTGAGCAGTTGAACACTTGGATTCACATAGGAGGTCGCTTCACAAACGTGACTCGGTCACACCACATGATGCGACCTCGCCAGGGGTCACACTTGCAAGTGTGACGCATTGTCAGATTAGTGGTTTTTATGGTCCCGTCCAGACGAAAAGGAAGAGGTTGGGGGGCGGGTCTTGCGCAACCCGCCCTGCCTCGTCCCTTGAGTCCCTTACGCAAGCACGCTTGCCTACACGTGTGACCCCCGCACGTGTGTGTTCCGGCGCCACACGTGTGACGGACACGTGCCACGTGCGATACTCGATACTTCAGATTCTTTTCTCGGCCTTCCATGTGCGAGTTTCACGCGCTTGCCCATGGGCTTATCACTCTGAAAAATATCTTTGTAGATTTACGATACGGTCGGTTCACGAAGTATGTTGTAAATGTACGACAACCCAATTTTGATCGTGATTGAATTAAAAGTCGATACGTAGTGCTTGTAATATTACGATTTCGAATAGTAATTTTACAACTGCACTTCGTGGAAAATTTCCCCGGAGACCTATACAACTATTTCTCACAGTGATCCACTCCACAGTGTAATCCCGACTCATGTCAGCCAGGGCAGCTGCGGGGCGTGCCGTGCCATGGGCGCCGCTCGTGCGGAAGGGACCAGCCGTGTGGTGAAGCTCGCTCATGACCTCATGACGTTTCACCCTGACCTTAAAACCACCACCACAGCGCCGCTGTACCGCAGCCGCTGCAAAGCGGATTTCGTATTAATTTTTCACCGCCTCTGCGGTTGTGCGGCCGTCCGCCGCGCCGCGACCAGGACCAGCTGGCGGCCTATAGCGGTGTATAGTCGTGTTGTGGCTGGTCGTGAGGCAGGACGGCAGGGTATCGACGGGGCGCTGAGGTATGAGGAAGGGTAGAGAGGAGTAGAAAGAAGCAAGCAGCGCTTACAAAGCTGTGGTGCACGCCCCATCCTCTCCCCCCACCCCCACCTCTCTCTCTCTCTCTCTCTCTCTCTCTCTCTCTCTCTCTCTCTCTCTCTCTCTGTCTCTCTCTCTCTCTCTCTCTCTCTCTCTCTCACTCTCTCTCTCTCTGTCTCTCTCTTTCTCTCCTCCTCTCCCTCTCTCTCTTTCTCTCTCTCTCTCTCTCTCTCTATCTCTCTCTCTCTCTCTCTCTCTCTCTTGCTCGCTCATCTCGCTCGCTCATCCAATCAGCGCGCGAGCAGCCCATGTAACGGTGCGTTGAGCAAAGATATCCCCTCCCCCTCCGCCGCCCCCGCGTCTATCTTATATTCTTCCTACCCCGACGAGGCCGTTATCAGGTCAGGGCGCTCCCCGGCCCATCCCCTCCCCTCCGTGCTTGTACACTCTATCTCCCCCCCCCCGCGCGGCTGGCGGACACACTCCCCTCATACAGCAGCGCGTGTAGCTTTTCGCTCTGAAAAATGCAAAATCCCTTTGGGAGTCGACACTGCGTCCGTTTGTGTGTGTGTGTGTGCGCGTGCGTGTGCGCGTGTGTGCGTGTCACTATCAAGGCCAGAGGTGCTCTGGGCCTGTTGGTTCGGACCCAAGGTCAGGCAGCTGCTGTGGGGCGAGACAGAGAGAGAGAGAGAGAGAGAGAGAGAGAGAGAGAGAGAGAGAGAGAGAGTGTAGGGCCGGTGAATTGTGGCAGAAGGAAATAAGCTGTGTTTAGGTGAGGAAAGAATAAACACAATTCAAGAATTTCGTTGGTATAGTGTTTGAACAAGCGGGGTGCGCTGCGCGGCGCGGGTCAATGCTGCGACCGTTGGGGGCTTGGGTCGTGCGCCCTCCCTCTGACTCTCGCTCGCTCTCTCAGTCTTCTTGCTCGCTCTCTCTCTCTCTCTCTCTCTCTCTCTCTCTCTCTCTCTCTCTCTCTCTCTCTCTCTCTCTTTCATGGGGCGAGTGTGAGTGCTGGCGCGCCTGCGGGCTAGATGCACACGCCGAGGGGTGCGCTCTTGTCCGCTAATGTCCGGTTCGTGTAATGCCGCCCCGCCCCGCCCCGCCCCGCCCCACCCCGCCCCGCCCCGCCCGCGCTCAGCAGGACGTGCGCCAATGGCCTCTTAGAGTGTCGGGCTCGGCGGGCGGGGCGGGTTAGTGAAGGTCGGGCAGGCCTTAGTGGCCCCGCTGCGCCCCGCCCCGCTGCAGGATCGCAAGCGTGCGAATGTCACACACATGAAGGTGTGGTGCATTACTTTTTGCATGACCCTTGTAAAAGCAGACTCTTGTCCCTTCCAAGTCTGCGCGAAGTTTCAAGGAAAATTTGCACTTTTAGTCGTGTAAGTGTATATACAAATGTCATGAACTCACACTGGAAAAACTGAAGCGTAGTTTTTTAACAGCCCTTTTCAAGCGCACAGCTGCGATTGAAGACCTTTCACCCTTCTTGAAGCAAACAACTATGCTTCACGGCAATACCATCGTAAATACCAGAGTGAGGATCCTCGCCCTCAGGAGAGCGAGATATTTTCCCTCTCTCTTTGAGAGCGAGGCGTGGTTTTCTCGCTTGTTTAGAGCAACAAATGCAAAAATCTCGCCCCTTATGCGCGAGCATTAAGACACCTCGCCCCTTTTAAGTGAGGATTTTTATCCTAAATCTCACTCAATCAAGTCATGTTACAGATTCTTTCTCACAAAGAGCGATGTTCGCTGCTGTACGCTTGAAAAAGGCTTTCAAAAAACTACGCTTCAGTTTTTCCAGTGCGAGTTCATGACATTCGTATATACGCTTCTTGAGAGGCGCTACGTTACGCCTTGGTCTTACCAGTGCACGCATACAAGTGTGCGACATTATTTGGTTGTCGCTGTCAGGCGCCTCGGGGGCTCTGGCTCTCCTGCAGGGCGCCGTGCTAGTCCTGCGTGTCGCTCTCATTGCACGAGAAAAACCGTCTTGTTTCACGACGTAATAAACTCGGGGCGGGGCGGAGCGGCTAGCCAGCTCCAGCGTGACGCTGTCTGGCCGCCCCGCCCCGCCCCGCCCCGCCCCGCCCCGCCCCGCCACACCCCGCCACACTCCGTCACTGCACGCACCTCCCTGCGGGCTGAGTCAGCGCCCCGTGTTACACCCAGAAAACAGTTCCGTTGAATCAACGGATTTGACGTTAAATAGGAATATAGTCATTTTTTCCCCATGCTTTCAGAAAATTTTCCAATTTTTCAACGGAATTTCTTTTAAATCATTGGAAATTTCATGGAGTCATTGACTAATTTCCATGAATGATTGGAAAAATTGCCTGTATTCCTATTTAACGTCAAATCCGCTGGGTGCACCCCGGTCGTCCTGCCCTGCGCAGCGAGTGTGTGAATGTCACACACTTCATGTAGGTGTGTAATATTCAAATCAACACCTTTACTTGTTGAAGTATGGGAGCTCCCCCAGTTTACGTTCACACACTTCTGTTTCCAGTGCAGCGCTGGGTGTGCACTGTAAAAAATGAGATGCCTAGTACGGAACCGATGACGGAAGCGTTCCGTACTATGATGGGTACGGACGATTCCTTCCCAGCGATAAACTAGTTTTTCTCTTACGGTACTGTAGGAACTGCCATATACTACGGAGATTTGAACGGAAGTTTCGTTTTCCTCAAGTACGGAAGTCTCCGGAAAAATTATTAGCGGTACTTTTTCCGTACCTATTTTTTACAGTGTGGAGGGTGGGACTGGTGTGACTACGGTCGAGGGGCTCAGGTGGGAGTGGCGGCCGAGAGCGCTTAACTTGCTCCCAGTCACCGAACCACCTTCCCTCCTCCTCCTCCTCCTCCTCCTCCTCCTTCTCCTCCTCCTCCTCCTCCTCTCCTCCTCCTCCTCCTCCTCCTCCTCCTCCTCCTCCTCCTCCTCCTCCTCCTCCTCCTCCTCCTCCTCCTCCTCCTCCTCCTCCTCCTCCTCCTCCTCCTCCTCCTCCTCCTCCTCCTCCTCCTCCTCCTCCTCCTCCTCCTCCTCCTCCCTCCTCCTCCTCCTCCTCCTCCTCCTCCTCCTCCTCCTCCTCCTCCTCCTCCTCCTCCTCCTCCTCCTCCTCCTCCTCCTCCTCCTCCTCCTCCTCCTCCTCCTCCTCCTCCTCCTCCTCCTCCTCCTCCTCCTCCTCCTCCTCCTCCTCCTCCTCCTCCTCCTCCTCCTCCTCCTCCTCCTCCTCCTCCTCCTCCTCCTCCTCCTCCTCCTCCTCCTCCCAATCTCTCTTGCCCCGACTTACTCTCCTACTACGAGTAATAGTAGTTGGCTGCCGTGTGACGAAAAAGTGGCGTCTGATGGGTCTCGTCGCGAAAAGAGAAAATGTTGTCACTTTTTGTTGCTCCTGTAACGCTACACAGAATGTGACGCGCCTCGTACCGTGACGGCGACGCGCTCCACCCACCCTGCTGCGCACCGGCTCAGCTTTTACAATTAAGAAGGGAAAAAAATGTTTCTCATTTTCAAGATGAGCAGGTCTCTTCTTTTAAAACAAATATCCTCCTGTGTTTTTATTTTTTGACCCGGGAGCGAACGGCTGTTTGGACGAGGCGCCTGCCGGTGGATCTCAGAGGCGCGCCCCGCGCTGATGGTGCTGACGGGGTGGGGTGGGGCGGGGCGGGGTGGGGCGGGGTGGGTTGGGGCGGGGCGGGGCGGGGCGGCCGGGAGGTGAACCGAACTGATCGCCGCTGACGGTTCCCGCCGGCCCGCTCCCATCACTGATGGGCCATCAGCCCTGGCCGATTGGACTGTAATGAGTAACGCGAGCTGGGCGGGGCGGGGCGGGGCGGGGCGGGGCGGGGCGGGTACACCTCGACCGAGTATAGGGGCATCAGGGCGACGTAGCCAGGAGAGCTCCCGCGCTCAATTTGTCGGGTGGAGGTCGATGTTACCCCGTTCACTGTGAAAAATATTTCCGTACATGTACAATATTTTTTGTAATTTACTCTCTACAAAATGAGTCGTACATGTCCAACCTCCCACTCTTGATCGTCATTCGATTCCAAGTCGATACGCAGTGCTTGTACATTTACAATCTAGGATTGTCATTGTACGACATCTTCCATGGAAAATTTTCCCGTACCCTGTACGACATTTTCTGACAGTGTTATTGTTAGTCCTATAGGACTTCTAGTTCTCTGTGGGCTGCGTAGTTATTTTTTCTAGTTCTTCGTGGGCTGCGTAGTTCTTTTCTAGTTCTTCGTGGGCTTCGTAGTTCTCTTCTAGTTCTTCGTGGGCTGCGACAGTATCACAAGCACAAGGGGGCCATGCGCGAGCAAACGTAAACAAATAAACAGACAGACAGACAGACAGACAGACAGACCCACAACCACATAATGCTACTGTTTTGCCTTCCGGCATGCAAGCAGTCAAGAAGAGCCCGGCAAGTTTAATGAGTGCAACAGAGATACGTGGCACAGTCTTTTTCCTTCCTTTTTTTTTTCTTTCCTCTGCTCCGAAATATTCCTTGTCGTGCGTCGTGCTCTGCCTGCCCGAGGCGCGACCGGCCGCTAGCAGAAGGAGCAGCACATGACCGTCTCTGCTCTCCTCCCCTCCCCTCTCCTCCCCTCTCCTCTCCTCTCCTCTCCTCTCCTCCCCTCTCCTCCCCTCTCCTCTCCTCTCCTCTCCTCTCCTCCCCTCTCCTCCCCTCTCCTCTCCTCTCCTCTCCTCTCCTCTCCTCTCCTCTCCTCTCCTCTCCTCTCCTCTCTATAAACAGTGGCCTCTCTGCGCAGCACTGCTCTGCTTTGCCTCAGCCGACCGGCGTCTCTTCGTCATGGCACGGCATCGAATGATTTCTCTGCTGACGTCACAAGCATACTGCTCCCGCTGCGCCTCAGGGCGTCAGGCAGAAGTAGAAAAAAAATTGCAAAAATATTATAGTATTTCCCCCCGCGAAACAACACAGTTTTTTCCCCAGCGGGCCGCTCTGAAAATAATTCATGAACCCAGCCGACCTACCCCTCCCCCCTCCCTCCCGCTCCGACGCTAATTGCCAGCCTTTTGTCCGTCTGTCGTCCGCGGGTTATCGTATTATTATTATTATTTTTTCGCCCTCCGGCAGCGTAGAGCTCTGCTGCTACAATTTACAAAATGACTTTTTTTGTTTTAATAATCAGAAATACGGAATAAGTGTATACGGGCCCCTGGACTGGAAATCTCAGTGTACGAATGTCGCTCTCTTGCTCGGGAGTGGATTCTTTCCACGCACTTGCAGGTGTGCAAGTAAGTTACACATTCGTTTTCTGGTTAGTCGACGTCTGGGCATTTTCTCACCTTATAAGTGTGTGAAATCACTGTAAAATTTTAAGTCGTCACATACTGTACAGTACTCTTGAAAGGTTCGTCACAAGGAGTGAGATAAATGTTGAATGACAAAATGGTTCATCACAGTGTGCGAATGTTGCATGTCATGTGACGATTGATGCATGTCATGTGACGATTGATGCATGTCATATGTGACGATTGATGCATGTCATGTGACGATTGATGCATGTCATGTGACGAATGTTTCATCTCAGCTCTTGTGACGACATATTCGTCGAAATATTTATCGTCACCTATGACAATTCGGTTTAACAAAGTATGAAGAAGTCACTCACCTGCGAGTGGGCGACATTCGTACACTTGCAGGTTTCCAGTGTGTGGTTTCGCAGCGAGCACGACGGCGGCGGTGCACACTCCCGGTTTATGTACTTTTTTGTACGTAGCTACGTACTCTGTCAATACAAATGTGTACAGTGTATACTTTGAATAAAGTATACATGCCGTGTATACTTTAAATAATGTATACATACCGTGTATGCATGCATCCGTGCATTTATAAATGTATACATACCCATGTACACTTTGCAAAGAACACACGTGCTGCTGTCACCTTACATGCCATGTACACTTCGAAAGATGAGTACATGGCGATGTATACACTTATTAAAGTGTACATGGGCATGTACACATTTATTAAAGTATACATGGTGATGTATTCATTTATTAAAGTGTACATAGCATGTACACTTTATTTAAAGTGTACAATGTATACATTTGTGCTGACAGAGTAAGTCTATGTGCATGCGTAGCTTACGTAAAATTTCTTACACAATTATGAAACAAAAGTACGAAGTTATGCACGGTTTAAGCCTATTTATGCGTAACTATGTACGATTTTTTTTACATAACACAGGAAAAACTAATGTGACATGCGTCACGTTTCTTGATGCGACATGTTCACATGTCGCATCAAGAAACGTGACGGACGGCGCGTTTTATGGTTTTTCTACAATATCTTCCATATCATTGACTGTATTTAAATTCGAGGTCACCATCATTTCCACCGGAAAATTCCGGTTCAAACGAGCATATATGATAGGGTTCTGAGGAATCGTAACAAAGACACAGCAATGTTAATGAATTCCTGCGTCATCTTACAGTGTGTCGTTTTGCAACAATAAGAACCCTATCATATGTATACTCGTTTGAATCGAAATTTTACGCCTAAAACGATGGTGTACTTAAAAATATGATTGCAGCTAACATCACGCTAATATTTAAGAAAGAACGGAAAGAACCATAGGTCACGTTACAGACGTTACATATGTCACATTTGTTTTTCCAGTGAAGCTACGCATGCACATAGACTTACATAGCTACGTACAGAAAAGAACATAAACCGGGAGTGTGTGGGAGCAGAGATATCAGCCTGGTTGCGGGAGCCGCGGTGTGCTGCTCAGCATTCCGGACGCGCTGGAGTCGATGCTAACCCGTTTATTGCTTAAGAGCAACAGCCCCCGCCACGCCCCGCCACGCCCCGCCACGCCCCGCCACGCCCCGCCACGCCCCAAGCAGCGGTTATGTTGCGCACCGCGATGGCATGCCAACGCACCACAGGCCGTCCCTTCCCCCCACCCCACCTCTATACTACGTGGGTTTCTCGACCTGACCCCCCCACCCCTACACCTACCCTTTTCTCCCTTACGTGGCTAATTGCTCCCAGCGGATCCTCCACGCTCTCCCTCCCTCCCCCCCCCTCCCCTCCTCTCCCCTCCCCTCCTCTCCCTTGCTCTCCCGCCTGCCTGTCCTCTCTCCGGGGTCCCCTGAACACAACACCCCCAGCCCGGCTTAACCCGCTCGGTAAATAATGAAATTGCCATCGGTCGGCTACCGCGGTCGATACTATGTGTGCTTTATATTTTCTAACACCTGCGCCTACACTGTAAAATTTTAAGTCGTCATATTACGACAAAGTCAATGCTTAGTTTTACTTTTGAAAGGTTCGTCACATGACAAATCGTCTGATTCTTGTGATTTTTCCTCGATAAATACTCAAAAACTATTACTTAACAATTATCGTGATCATGCATCAATTACCTGATGTTTTAATTTTAATTTTATTTTTAATATTTTACCGGTAAAACTTGGTTAAATCACGAGCGACCGACTTATCTTATCAGCCTGTACTCGCCTGTACTCCTTGATTGGTTTTTCTCTTATCGGCCACCACCCATCCGAGCACTCTGCCGTTCAACCCCCACACTCAAAAATACTTTGCCACAAGGACAATGTATTTACATGCAAGTGGAATTTTACGTTACTTCAGGAAAATATCGTTACATTTTTCATGAAATTGTAATGATGAAAATAGCTTCATAACGTTGTAATGAAGTTCTAATGAAATATTTTTCACAGTGAGTGAATAGGACTGGTGTGTTGGGACGGACGGACGCAGCCCGGCCCAGCGCGGCTCGCAAGCCTTATCTGTCTACAAGTTCGCGGGCGGGGCGGGGCGGGGCGGGGCGGGGCAGGGCGGAGCGCACAACTTCGCTGCCATCGCTTTTGGAGAGCACCGCGGCCCGGCCTGGCCCTGGCTCTACTACTGGCGCTTGTTGTGTGAGGGAAGGGTTAGAGGGAAAAGGGAGGGCCGGGGGGGGGGGGTGAATTGGCAGTCATAATAAGGGCTGTAAAAGGGGCGCGAAATAAACGCAGAGCAGTTTATAAAGTTGGGGCGCGCGCGGCGACCAGGACAACTACCACCAGCAGGGGCCAGCAGGAGGGGGGGGGGGGGGTCACAGACGCGCTTAACTTTATTACGTTTCGCCGCGCCGTTTAGCGCCGATCCTGTCGCCTGCTGCTCACGCTGGAAACGCACGTGCACGTGCGTGAATGTCGAACACATTTCAATTGCAGGTGGGGTATCAATTTCCGTTCGATCACTTTGTCACCTTAATTGTGTTGAGTTCCTAGGACAATTCACAACATTTCCGCACGGTAAAAACTTCGTCCAGGTCTCCAAGCAATACCAGGATTTTCTTGTGGAGACAATACATTGTAACGTCTTGGTTTTTCTAAAACTGCTTGGAAACCTGGTCGTAGTTTTTACCGTGCCTGTTCAAGTGCACTCTAAATGCGAAGGGACAGTTTTGTTTCGTGAATAGGAACGTTTCTGTGCACATCCAGACTGGATGCAAATTTGTTCCTGAAACAAGACAAATTGTGCAGAACTTTACACAACTTGTGGTAGCACTATTTAAGGAACAAAATTGTTCCTTCGCATGTAGAGTGTGTACGAACGGAAATACGCTGGACACCTTCAAGTGTGCGACATTGATACACACTTGGGTGGCGCAACGCGCTCACTCTCTCACGGTAAATCTATTTCCTGGGACCTCCCAGGAAAGAAAATACTTTTCCAGGAAAGTTCCTGGCTTCTCCAGTACTTTTCCTGGAAATACACAGGAGCTTTCCTGGAAAAGTACCTACTTTCCTGGGCGTCCCGCAGGAAACACATTTACCGTGCTCTCTCTCGCCTCGCTCCGGCGGCCCGGCCGGGCAGGCGTCAGCAGATCGACCTCTCCGCGAGAATTGTCGGCGCGAAAAAAATACGGGAAAAAGAGTAGCTTTGGCCGTGCCTTGCTGGCTCTTCTGGCCCGGGTCAGAAGTTTGGACGTCTCGTGCAAGATGTGCTGTGTCATATGCTGCTGCTGACGCACGTGTCATACGCGTGGGAGGTCGTCTGCGCGTCAAGTGTACTGTCGTCTGCGGCCCGCTCTCTCTCTCTCTCTCTCTCTCTCTCTCTCTCTCTCTCTCTCTCTCTCTCTCTCCCTCCCTCCCTCTCTCTCTCTCTCTCTCTCTCTCTCTCTCTCTCTCTCTCTCTCTCTCTCTCTCTCTCTCCCTCTCTCTCTCTCTCTCTCTCTCTCTCTCTCTCTCTCTCTCTCTCTCTCTCTCTCTCTCTCTCTCTCTCTCTCTCTCTCTCTCTCTCTCTCTCTCTCTCTCTCTCTCTCTCTCTCTCTCTCTCTCTCTCTCTCTCTCTCCCTCCCCGCGCACTCCGGCTGACCTCCCCGCCCCACGCCTGCCCGCAGCCCATTCCCTGGATCCGGCCCTGTCTGATGGGGGAATGGAATTGACCGCCCGCCTGGCCGCCCTGCGCTTGTGGCGCGACACTGCGCGGAAACACCTGTAAGTGTCCCGCCCGCAGGTGACTGCGGCCTAACTCAAACGTGAGACTCCCCACGATAGACACACTTGTCGTGTATCTCAAACAGGATGTCTCACACTCCTCGAGTAAACAGTGTAACAGCGAGCACGTGACAGAGGAGGTTGATGAATGAGTTTCTCAGCAGAGCCCAGCACACACACACACCGGGGCCGGCTATGAGGGCGTAGACCTCGCGCGCAGCCTGCCTGCACGCTGGCGGGGCGGGGACGGCAGGGGCTTAAGACGTTATATTTTTTCTTTCTTTTGCTCTCTCTCTCTCCCTCTCTCTCTCTCTCTCTCTCTCTCGTTCTCTCTCTCCCGCCAGTCTGTCAGAGTACGTGAGCCTGTGAGCGCGTGAGTGGAGCCGAGGAGAGAAAGGGGGGAGGAAGGAGGAGCAGGGTGTTCCCCTGTCTGCACTCGGTCTGGGTATCACTCCCCCCGCCCCACCCCGCCCCGCCACACCCCGCCCCGCCCCGCCCCGCCCCACCCCGCCCCGCCACGCCCCTTCCTGCGACTGGGCCGGTAGTCCTCTTCCCGGTGCTCTGCTGCCCCGCCCCGCCACGCCCCTTCCTGCCACTGGGCCGGTAGTCTGCTGCCATCGCATCGCCCGCACGAAAATAGTAGTCAGAAAGTAAACTGCGGGTGGGGCGGGGCGGGGTGAGGCGGGGCGGGGCGGGGTGAGGCGCGGCGGGGGCGTTCCACAGACCGTTGACCCGTGGTCAGGGAGCCTGCTGCTGCTAGCCTCGCGATGAGCGCCGATATCCGCTTGCTACTGCCCCGCCCCGCCCTTCACTTGTGCCGCCCCTGACGTTTATATATCCTGTTATTTTGACCTAAATTCCCCGCATTTTTGTTTTATTTTTTACCTTTTTATTCGGGGGTTTTATTCTGGCAGGTTCCTACCCCCTTACCCCCCCACCCCCACCACCCCGCGGCGGTGCGCCCCTTTCCTCTCCCTTTTCGACGTGTGTGTGAGTAGGCAGAGAGAGAGAGAGACAGAGAGAGAGAGAGAGAGAGAGAGAGAGAGAGGGAGGGGGAGGGGGAGGGGGGGTGTCTGTATGGCAGATGCAGCTGTAGGAGGGCGCGCGTCGGCAGGCCAGCTGGCCGCCTGAGGCCGGCCGCCCCACCCAGCCCCGCCCCCACCCCGCCCCCACCCCGCCCACACCCCGCCCCACCCATCAGCTGATGCGTGCGCGGCGCCATACGCCATAGGCGCCAGGTGGGCACTACAGCATCTGCAGCCGAGCACACGGTCTGCTCTGTTCCCAGCTGCAGCCCCAGCCCTACCCCCTATCCCCCCTCCCCTCCTCCCCTCTTCCCCTCTTTCGTTGCTCTGAATGCAGCCACGCCACGCCACGCCACGCCCAGTCGACATACAATCACTGCCGACAACAAAGGGGTGCGCCCAGGACGCCGTTCTGCGCCGCTGCGGGCGGGCCGGGGGCCGGGCCGGAGACGCAGCCGGCACATGCACTCTCTGTGCGGCGGCGCGGCGTTTCTCGGAAGCTTCATTATACCGTCTGCTGCTGCGCTCTAGAAAGCTCTGTGCTCGCACACAAAGGCTCTCGATGCCATAAACAAAAATAGCAGCTTTTCTTCGGTATTTTTTATTCAAAGGCGCGGTTATTTCGGAGGGGTTTCTCCGGATCTTTTGCCGTCGTGTACTCTGTTTGGTAGCGTTCTCTCTACCACTTTATCGTGTTGTGGGTTTGCCGCCTTCTCTCATGCTGCGACTCTCTGGGTGAGCGTTTATGTGACGCCTGGCAATATTATGCATGAGCTTCAGGCGGGGAGATGACTGCACCCTGCCCTCCCCTCCCCTCCTCTCCCCCCTCCCCTCCCCTCCCCTCCCCATCCCCTCCCCCCTCCCCTCCCCACCTCTACTGCCTGACCTGTACTATCCATTATTCATCGCAGCTGGCAGTGATTACCTGGTTGGCTGGTGTGTCACCCCGGCCGTCACCCTCCTGTCATTTCCTCCGTCACCCTCGTCACACTAGAAACCCCCATAAAAGTGTGTGTTTCTAACACCATTTGAATAAGTCTTATATTCGTGCACTTGTACCCCCCGTAAGTGCCAAGTTCCTGAGAAAATACATGTCTGCAAGAGGACGAATCGAACATTCACACCGCTACAACTGAGAAGCAGTTACTCACTTGCACTGTTAAAAAAAAAGTAGTGAAAACCGTAAACAATAAAAACCGTCATTGTACTCGAAAAAAAAAAAAAATCCAATCAGGATTGGAAATGAAAGCAGATGATATTGAAATCTTATACTAGCTGAAAATTTCTATGGTGTTATATTTATTTTGATTATTATAGTTTAGAAGTGACCGTTTTGAAGTCTTATATAGTTGTATACACACGTCATCTTTCCATTTTTATAACGTTTTCCCGAGAACGGGTAAAATTACACTCAGGAGAACCGCGCCGCCGGGCGCCGCAAGAACAACAATACCATGGGTAGGAGCCTCGCCTGGCTTCCCCCTCCCCAGGCCTGCACACGGCGCGCCGCAGCACTGTGACAGCCCGGCCCGCTCTATACTATTGCGAGAGTACAAGCCGATGAAACATCTCTTTAGTTTATTTTTATTTTATTTTTTTGCTAAGATGTAAGATGTATCATCTGCTAAAAACGGTGAAAAATTGTATATTCAGCGTTACCTTGCCCACAATTATTAATAAGATTTTACGGTTTTACTATTGTGTTTAGGAATAACGGTTTTAACCGTTGTTAATACTGTGGTTTTTTAACAGTGTGGGTGTCGCTCTCACGCGCGGGGTCCAAAGGAGGCCGGGCAAAGGGGAGGAAGGGGTTTCTGGCGCTCTCTTTAGAGCGCTCGAGTGTTATGAGCTCGTGGCCGTCAGTCCGGCGGGGCTCGTGGATAGGGGAGGAGGGAAGAGAAGGGGGGGCGTGTGCGAAACGATAAGAACGACGCGATCGAGATCGCCTCGGAGATATGACCGCGAAGTGGGGGAGGGGGGCGAAAGGGTTACGGCGACTGACAGGAGAGGGAGGTAGGGGGAGGAAGGTAGGGAGGGAGGGGGACGGGGGGTGGGGGAAGCGTAGCAATCATGAAGGAAACGAAATCTTAAGCCGCGTCGCGCCTCCCTCCCCCCTACCCCGCGGCGTCGGCGCGCCAGCCAGCAGCGAGAGATGTGCGGATATGTGTCTCCCTAGAGATAGGTATGGCAGTGGCGGCAAGTCCCCATCATACCTGCAGCCAGGTGAACGCCCCCCTGGGGCGAGACGGATGGAAAAGTGTCGGAAAGAAGCGTGAAAAATAAAAGGGAGAAAAATAAAGTGAATTTATGAGGGTATCCGTGTGACGATGTGTGCGGGTGAATGTCCCAAAGCGCCTGCGGTCGGCCGGGTAGGCACGCCCGCGCGACACGCATCCGGTGCGGGTGGCCTACCCACCGAGCTGCAGGCGCTCACCTGGGCCCGCGCACCTGAGACCTGAGAGCCCTCGCGGTGTCGCCACTCGGCTGCACTAGGAAACCCGAGGGGGCAACCACTCGAGAAATCCCGTGTACAAACCTGCGGAAATCTCGCTGAAATCCTCAGAAATCCCGCTGAAATCCTCAGAAATCTCGATGAAATCCTCGGAAATCTCGATGAAATCCTTAGAAATTTAACTGAGAAATCTCATGAAATCTCATTGAAATCTTGTGAAATCTCATGAAATCCCAAGAAATCTCAGAGAAATCTCAGAGAAATCTTGTGAAATCTCATGAAATCTCATAGAAATCTCAGAGAAATCTCTCAAAATCTGAGAGAAATCTTGTGCAATCAGTAGAAATCCCGTGTACACTAGGATGGGGAGTGGTTGCCCCCTCGAGGAAACCAAAAGTGTGTGATTGCACTGTGAACACCAGAGCGAGGAATCTCACATATTTCCTCTTTGTCTTTGAGAACGAGGATTGGTTTTCTCGTCCAATTTGAGCAATACGCGTCAAAAATCTCGCCCTCTTTGAGCGAGGATTGGGAAACCTCGCCCTATTTGAGTAAGGATTTATATCCATTATTTAACTTTAATTTGAGTGATGTCATATATTTTTTCTCAATAAGAGCGAGGTTCCTAAAACCTCACTTAAATGAGGCAAGATGAAAAACTCCGCTCGGATGAGACATCTCATACTCTGGCATTTGAAGTGTGGATCATATTTCTAGGAGTGTGTGTGAATTACCATTATTTCTTCATTCCCCTGTTTCCATAAGTGTGTTATAAGTCACATGTCTCGTGTAGCTCACCTGGAAGCGCGCGACATTCACACATGTCCATGCCCGAAAGGAGGAGGGAGACAGACTATTCTTTCACGGCTTCGGCAGCAGCAGTTGCCGTGGCCTCATTTTGTGTGTGTGTGTGAGAGAGAGAGAGAGAGAGAGAGAGAGGCGACGCTATACACAGACGGGGGCCGGGCGGGGCCGGCCGCGCCGCGCCGGGGCGTGGCGTGCCGTAGCGGAGTGCGCGGCCCCGGCCCGGCCGCGGATACATGCCGAAGCAAGCGGATATAGGTTTTCGTCCACGTTTTTTGTTCCCTTATGATTCAATCTCTATATTTTCCTGGTATGGGTTTGCTTCGGCCTTCCCAGGCTTCTCGTGTCGAGAGAGAGAGAGAGAGAGAGAGAGAGAGAGAGAGAGAGAGAGAGAGAGAGAGCGAGCGAGCGAGCGAGAGAGGGCTGTGTGCGGCCTGTCCTAATACTTCCAATAAAGGACAGTGTCGAACCTCTCTCAATCTGGCCGATACGGACGGAGCGTCGCGGATAATGGAGGGCATTAGCGAAAGAGGATAGAGGATACTTGAGGGTATTGCTGTCTGCGGCTCTCTCTCTCTCTCTCTCTCTCTCTCTCTCTCTCTCTCTCTCTCTCTCTCTCTCTCTCTCTCTCTCTCTCTCTCACACACACACACACACACACTTTCTCTCTCGTTCTCTTCCGGTATCGTGTTTTACTTCCCGCACGGTAAAAATGATGTCTGACTTTTTGAGGAAAAAGGGGAAACTTATATGAGGAACTCCCATAATGTGAGGGGACCACTTCAGATTTTGAGTAAGTCTCCGCAGATTTTGAGAAAGCCTTCCTTAAAAATGTGGGAATTTCCCTTAAATTTTGAGGAGACTTTACAATCGGAGAAGTTTCCCTCAAATTGTGGGAAATCCTCATCAAAGTTTTCCCTTTTTCCACAAAAAGTCAGACATCATTTTTACCGTTCAGGGCGAGGGCACAACCATCTTTCGTTTATGACACCAATTTCTATTATTTTTTTAACTTTTTGCAAGTAGCTCGCCGCCCTCCTCCCGCCGAGATGTATGAAATCGGCTGTAAAAGAAAACTTTGTGACGGGAAAAATAGTTGATGAGAGCAAGCGGTGCCAAAGGTTATGCGGGGGCCGGGGCAGCCTAATGAGGCGAAAGGGGGCCAACAAATGAAGCACAAGAGAAATTAAATTAAAGTGGAAAAAAATCGCAGGTAGAAAGGAGACCCGCCGTCGCCGTGTCTCAGATGGATGGGCAGATATTTAGCAGTCAGGCGTGTGTGTCAGAAATATTAAACTTGAAGCTGCACCCAACCAACCGCGCGGCTTCTGTCAGCGCTGTTCCACACACGAGACATAGACGTTGATGAATTGCAGGCACTTCTCTCTTTCTCCCTCTCTCCCCTCTCCCTCTCTCTCTCTCTCTCTCTCTCTCTCTCTCTCTCTCTCTCTCTCTCTCTCTCTCTCTCTCTCTCTCTCTCTCTCTCTCTCTCTCACTCTCTCTCTATCTCTCTCTCCCCTTCAGCCCCCCTACCTCTCTCTGTGTGAAGCAGTTGCTAACAGCAGTAATTATCTAGGTTCGTTTTCATCTGCTTAAGGGCCCAGTCCTGCGCCCGCAGTCCTAACGCAGGTGGGGCGTCTCTCTCTCTCTCTCTCTCTCTCTCTCTCTCTCTCTCTCTCTCTCTCTCTCTCTCTCTCTCTCTCTCATATCCTCCAGTGCAGCGGTGTGCCTTGCGGCGAGAAGGAGAGAGGAAGGGGATTAAGAGGAAAGGCAATAATTGGGCCGTATACCCGCATAGCGAGATGGGTACAAATGTTGCAGATGGTTCCCTACCACCTACACCTTACTCTCTCCCCCTATAATCCCTACCAGCTAGCCACTGTGAAAAATATCGTTGTATATTTACGATGAATTTTGTAAATTACGATTTATGAAATATGTTGTAAATTTACGACGGAGCCTCTGTGCTCGTGAATGAATTTCAAGCCGGTATGTAGTGCTTGTCATTTTACGATTTGCGATTGTAATTTTACAACTGGAAAATTTTCCCGTAAACCTGCGACTATTTTTCACGTACCCTCCACCCCCATCCCTCCTCCCCCTCCCCCTGCCCCTCGCCCCATCCCCCGACCGCGACAGTCATAAAGGCAGGCTGGATATGAGCGGAGGGATTGCGGCTGGTTCCAGGAAGCACCCCCGAGCAGCCTTCGTGTAGCTTTGGAGCCGCCTTTTCCCACAGGGAATTTAGCTATAAGGCAAACTCACGTGTGCACTGTTAGAAAACGTTGTTAGCTGATGATGCCCTCCGTGATGAGTGTGTTGTTTGTTTTCTTGCTTAACTACGAATATGTTGTTAATTTACAATACGTTTTTTAACAGTGTAGTGTAGGGTAGTACACTGGAAAAAAAATTGCAGGGAAAACTTACTCTTTTTCCCGTTTAAGTGTTACGGCGTACGGCCGATTTCCGCGCGGCAGAAACTCTGATCCGACAGCGTTTCTTCTCGACGATACTCCTCGGCAGTGTTGCGTCTCACTTACGCCCCCCGGCCCGGCCCAGGCGGGCCCAGCAGTCCTACGCGTCAAACTGTCACAACTAGTTAAAGACTAGTGTCCAGGGCCGCCCCTGCCCTTGCGGCGCTAGCCGGCCGCTAATTTTGAAACCCTCCTGGATCTCGACCCCACCCCCAACTTCACGGCCATATTTCTCGCTTCTCTTAGGTCGTGGGGCTGCGGCCCATTAAGGAGCTGCTAAAACGGATATTTAGGATAGGTTAGGCGAGGTTAGCTTAGGATAGGTTAGGTTAGGACAGGATAGGTTAGATAGGATTTAGGTAAGGTTAAAGTTGAAGAGGGTCAGCTGTTTTCTTCGCTTCTCTTATCAAAACCAACCTATCCTAACCTAGCCTAACCTATCCTAAATAACCGTGTTGCAGCTACCTATTGCCCTACCGACTCTCGACCAAAGAGAAGCGAGACATACTGCCGTGAGGTTAAGGATGGGGTCGAAATCCAGGAGGGTTTCAAATGTAGCGGCCCGCCCCGGCCTCCTCATCTACCTCTTGGACACTGGCCCCTGGGGCCGGGCGGGGCGGCCGCACTAGGGCTTTGGCTCTAATAAATTACCCAGCACTCCAGACAGCGGCGCGGCGGACCCAGAAGCAACGCACACGAAAATATCTGTATAGAAAAGTACGGGGAGAAGGGATCATCACAGAGATCCTTTCTCGTCGGCCGCTGTAACATTTTTCATGTTTCGAGCAGCAGGCTGTGTCTGTGAGGAGGGATGCGGGGTGGTGGACTCGGGAGGGAGGGGCGTCTGTTGGCAGCACTGAGATGTATAAGGCATGGCTTTGTGCGCGACGCGGCCGTGGAGATGCCCTTGTGCGCCTCCTCCTGGGCAGCCGCAGCAGAAGCGTGGCTATGCCCCGCGTGAAATATGCATAGTGCTCCCTGCGATCCCCCCGCCGCCTCGCCAGGGGGGGGGGGGGGGGGCTAGGGATAGGGATAGGAAATGTGGCCGGGGAAGGGGAGGGGGGGGGGGATTGGAAGGGGGGGATGAAAAGTTTTCCATATGCAGTGTCCGAACCGGGCGGGCCAAAACTTTTTTATATCAAAGTTTGATGGCCACCTACTATTTAAATGCGCCGCGGGAGCCCGCGCACGTCGCGACCCACGCGGCAGCGCCTTGGCACGTGCTTCCGCCCCCGGGCCCAACACTGTTAATAATATGGGATTTTTTTTTTTTTGTGAAAGGTTTTGTCAAGGCAGGGAAAAGTAGAAATTTATGCACAAAAATTTTCGAATGTATTGCCTGCTTCACTGTAAAAAATAGTCGTAAGGGTTACCGAAAAAATTCCATGACAAATGTCGTAAAGTTATGACTTTGAGTTGTGTATTTAAGAGTATTTTTGATATCATCTGTCGACCTACTTTTCTTCAACGGGCAAGAATTTTCTCTCGTAAATTTACGACTGCGATCGAAAACTTACAACCTTGTGACGTAATCCGAAACTGTGAAAAAAGTCGTAAATTTATAAATATATTTTTTCACAGTGTTATTGCGACCCCAACGCAAATTTTTTCTTACAGTATAACTTAACCCGTCCGTGTTGTTTCTTTTGTTGCAGGCTGTGATTTTTGACGAGATCGATTTGACAGACTCCACGGTTACCAACCTCATCGTACGGAACGTCGCTCACACATTTCAGGTTAGTGCATTTTTGTTCTTTTTGCGCTCCTTCAGAAAAGCAAAAACAAAAAACAAACACAAAAAAAAACACACACCCTGAACACATTCCTCACAGTGGTACAGGGCAGAAATACCCGCACAGCGTGCAGCAAAGGTTTGCTGCAAGCAGGGACCACTCGCGGGTAGTACCGCCGCCGCTGTTCAAACAAATCGGTACGTGGCCTGCGGTGGGAAAACAAGCTGGATGACTGGTGCCGCCCATTTGGCCGCCCGGCTCAGCCAGCCCAGCCGGGGGCTTAGCGCTACAGGATGAAAAGCTCAGCAGGGGCGGGGCGGGGCGGGGCGGGGCGGGGCAGCAGCAACAGAGAGCGAAATACAGACTCTGCACCCCGCTACGCTACCACGATGTTTTTTTAAATTATTGTTTTGTTGTTGTTTTTTTGTTTTATTTTAAGCCCCCGCCGCGTGTATGAATGCAATGCGCTCCATGCCACGCCGCGAGTATGAAAGGGATTAGTAATATTGGCGATACGGCAGAGCAGAGAGTGCTCTTCGGACGCTGCGGTCATATTTGTGTACCGAGTTTATTTTTCCTCTTAGCGAAATTGTGATTGTTTCTCTTTACGGCTTGAGCAGCGTGATTTTCGAGCTCACTAATAAAAGGTTGCAGTGATTTTCACTGTAAGCTGCGGTGAATCCTGCAGCGCTGCAGCGTACGGTGAAATTTCAGCGTAAGCTACGGTGATTTTCAATGTAAGCTACGTTGATGCACCCTGATTCACCGTAGCTTAGAGTGACATTCACCGCAGCTTACGATGAAATTTCACCGTACGCTACAGTGCTGCAGGGTTCACCGTAGCTTACAGTGAAAATCACCGTAAGCTTTTTAGAGTGCTAGTGTTGAAGATAAATCGTCGAGCAAGAGCAAAGAGAGTGAACTGCGTTCGGGGATAAGAGTTTGCGGGACGCGTGGGGATTCCAAGTTCAAATAACAGGAAACAGCACTGGCTGCCAGCAAACTGCTTGTCGCACAACTTCTGCCGTCGCCGGCGCACCCTCTAGCGGCAGCAGCGCGAACCTCGGGGGGTCTCGTTGATAAAGGGTGTCATTTCCATGCGCAAGTTGACTCGAGACGAACCTCAGACGCGAGCTCGGCAGCGGGGCGGGGCGGGGCGGGGCGGGGCGGGGCGCGTCGGGGCGTGGTGTGGCTGTGGCGGGGTAGGGCGCGGCGAAGCGGGGTGCGGCTTGGTGTTGGGTGTCTGGCGGCGGCTTGTGTCGGCGGAGGATAAATAGTTAATCCAACTTTGGGAATATAGAGAGAGCGAGATGCAATCTGGGGCCGCGGCCGTGAAAGAGAGAGAGAGAGAGAGAGAGAGAGAGAGAGAGAGAGAGAGAGAGAGAGACAGACAGACAGACAGAGAGAGAGAGAGAGAGAGAGAGAGAGAGAGGGAGAGAGAGAGAGAAAGAGAGAGCGAGTGAACCAGGGATGAATAAGGAACCAGCACTGATAGGGCAGGGGGCAGGGTGGGCCGGGACATAGGCCAGGGCGCACGCAGGGGCACACAGCTAAGCTGCGGTAGACCATGAAGCGCGGCCCGCCCCGCCCCGCCCCGCCCCGCCCCGCCCCGCCCCGCCCCGCCCCGCCCCGCCCCACCCCGCCCCGCCGCTATTTAGTTGTTCCCCCGCCGTTGTTTGCGACTTAACCGTGTTTGCCCTGCGGGGGAGGAGCGGGGCATTTGAGCGGCCACGCGCCGCCGCCGGCCGATTACTGAAACTATTCGTCTGGGCATTAATAATAATAATAATAATAATAATAATAATAATAATAATAATAATAATAATAATAATAATAATGACAACAACAACAACATTGTAATTCAATTACTGTGTTGTCACATTCTTTTTAATGTGAAAACTGTGAAGTTGGTCAAAATGTGATGTCACATTCGTTTCAACGCGGATCGGTCGGACTCTGCGGACTGAATTTTCACATTTTCAAAAAAAAAAAATGTGACGTCTTAGTAAGTAAATAACAGTGACTAACAACAACAGTGAATTTATTAGTTATGACATGACGATTATTTATTTTTCATGTGCGTTTAATGTGTACGCTTTTTATTCGTCCTTGGACGGGGTCATGGAGTCAGAGAGCGAAGACCTTTAACCCTTCCACGCTTTATTAAAGCACCCATGTGCTACAGTATGCATGAAGCTGGAATTTGCATCATCCACAGCAGCACCAGCAGAGGCTGAGGAGCCGAACCGCCTCCAGAGCGGAGTAAACTACGTCTCTGCATGGCCCCTGGTGGTGGGGTGTGGTGTGGTGGGGTGGAGGGGCGTTCTCGCACTGGAAATCCAAGTGCACGAATGTCACTCACTTGTAGGTGAGCAAATAAATTCACTCACTTGTAGGTGAGCAAATAACCACTCACCAACTTGTAGGTGACCGAGTAACCATTCACTCACTTGTACCTACAAGTGACTGAATAGTTATTTGCTCACCTACAAGTGAGTGAATGGTTCTTTGCTCACCTACAAGTGAGTGAATTTATTTGCTCACCTACAAGTGAGCGACATTCGTACACTTGGATTTCCAGTGCGCCTCTCTGATGCCCGCGCCGAGCGCTGCAAGTTCAGGAGCGTTACGTCGATGGGCTTCGCGAGCAAACTAAAGCAGCAGTCGTCAAAACGGTCTGCCGCCTGTCTGATCCGACTGTGTCTATCTCTTGCGTGCCCCCTCCTCCCCCCTCCTCTCTCTCTCTCTCTCTCTCTCTCTCTCTCTCTCTCTCTCTCTCTCTCTCTCTCTCTCTCTCTCTCTCTCGCTCGCTCGCTCGCTCCCACTCCCTCCCGCATCGCTGCGGCGCTGCCCGCGGCAGCCCATCCACAACTTGTTGCCGAACCATTAAAAGTTGTCCGCGTGTCTTTGCGAGCCGCCCGCACCACACCCCAACGTCACTAACCCCCTCCACTCCACCCCCGTTTTACCGTATTACCGACTGCTTGTTTTTTTTTTTTATTTTTTTTTTTTATTTTTTATTTATATAGTCCTACGCTACCGTCTAAAAAAATGGACGTACATTATGCGCAAATGTGCTGTATGGGAGTTGAAAAGTTTCTTTTCCATGCAGTAAAGACCCACACTGTAACACTTTTGATTGCAGTGCAATTGTCGCACATTATTAGGTGCTTCAATTTTAATTCTTGCACTTGTCCCTTCAAGTGCGTGCAATTGTGTCAGGTGAAATTCTTAAGAAAATTCTCAGCTAGACTCGCGTTGAAATGTGCCAATGGGAATGCGCGCACCTACAGGTGTGCGGCCTGTATACGCCCTTTCACTGTAAGGGATTTTGTCGTAACTTTACGAACAAAGACCTGTTAATTTTTTTTCACGAACTCTTCGTTATTTTTAGAAAACGAATACACTTGTAAAATGACTATTGTTCGTAATATTGTGTATATGATCCAGAATCAAAGAAATTTGTCGTTCTGGATTGCTTATAACTTATATGCCAGATTACGAAAAGTTTGTTTTCCAATGCTACGAACGGTTCTTCTTCTGGAATGACGAACAGTGTTCGTCATTTTCAAGAACAATACTATTCGTACGGAATTTTATCGTAAAATAACGAAATCCATTAACAGTGTTGACACATAATACAACGTTTTCTTGCCCCACAGGTGATCAGCCCCTGCCGGCGCCTGGCGCTGGCCGCGGAGACACGCTGCTTGATGGAGGAGTGGGTGTCGGCGCTCAAGACGGCCTCCCACCGGCCCGCCACCCGCATCGGCAATGACTTCGAGGTGAGCAGTGCACATAGCCTAAGTGTGTCAGTGTCATTGGGGCTGCAAGTGTGCGAAATTCAATTGGGAAATTGACACCAGTGCGTGAATGTCACAAGTGTGCGATACACATCAAAACTGTTGAAATGGAAAACAAATTAGAGAAATAATAGATTCGTCTCGACGAGCCAAACAAAACATGTCAACATATGTCATAGGTTCGGACTCGAAGTGAAAAAGTTATTGGCCTTGGCCTTCAACAATTTTAGTTGTTGGGGTACGGGATGGCGGGATGGATTGACTAAAAAGTACAGTGAATCCTGTGCCTGAAACTGCAATAAAGGCTGGCACTGAAATTAACAGGATTCACTGTAGTTTTTTTTTCTCGCAGTGTCGTTTGGATTTTCGGTGCTACGCGAGCGCATACAGGTGTGAGCCCCCGGCTCGCCGGTACAAAATTCTTTGAAATGTCAAACACCACCTCTTTAGGAGGTTAAAAAAGTTATCCGCATCGGGCAGCCGGCGCTCTCTCCTCTCGCACCTGCGCTCTCGCTCTCCTTATTATACGCCGCTGCTTCCGCGCCAAAGCTCTCCGCCAAGAAAAGTTTGCGGTGAGGTTTGGTAACGGAAATGTTGGGTCAAGTTATCTATGAAGCGCTATGAAATGCGCGGAGACGGCTGAGGAGGAGGAGGAGGAGGAGGAGGAGGAGGAGGAGGAGGAGGAGGAGGAGGAGGAGGAGGAGGAGGAGGA
The DNA here is from genome assembly GCA_033675135.1 of Frankliniella intonsa. Lineage (NCBI taxonomy): Eukaryota > Metazoa > Arthropoda > Insecta > Thysanoptera > Thripidae > Frankliniella > Frankliniella intonsa. The sequence continues at coordinate 1,650,113 of CM066259.1, forward strand.
GGAGGAGGAGGAGGAGGAGGAGGAGGAATTCCCTCGTGCAAACTGAAGCTTTCTCTGAACTGAAGCGGCGCAGAGAAGGAATATAAAAGCTGCAGCGCCGCTGTGTAATGTGAAAAGTCGTCGAGAAGTTGATTCTTTATTTCTCTTTGCCCGCGGAACCGCGAGATGAGTATGGCGGGGCGGTGCAGGAAGGCGGCCGCGCCTCAGGCCGCTTTGATGTCGCGAACACAAAGACAAGAAGCGAAGCGGGGCGGGGCGGGGCGGGGCGGGGCGGGGCGGGGCGGGGCGGGGCGGGGCGGGGCGGGTGTACCTATCCCACGCGTCTCGCGACGCTCGGTTAAAGAGTGGCCTGGAAGAGAAAGTTTTCGCAACTTGGCCGCAAGGATTAATCTCTCAGAGCGACGCGCGGCTCGACGCGGCGCGGCGCGCATGCACGGGGTGAACCTGCTTCACTGTTAAACCGAATTGTCATGTGACAATAAATATTGCTACGAATATTTCGTCACAAGCACTGTGATGAAACAGTCGTCACATGACATACATTTCGTCACTTGACATGAGTTTTTCGTCACATGACGTGAATCTTTCGTCACTTGACATGAATTTTTCGTCACATGACATGAATCTTTCGTCACACCGTGATGAACCATTTGTCATGTGACGAACCGTTCGAAAGTAAAATTTAGCACTGACTTTGTCGTAATGTGACGACTTAAAATTTAACAGTGTTGAGAGAGTGTGCCTCGCTCGATGGCTCAAGAGATTATTCAAACCTTTAGTTTTATACCCCGTGAAATCGGAAGGGTGAAGGTTTCTGTGTCAGGTGGGCAGTGGAACGCGTCAGTGTTTCACCGGGAAAACAAATTTTTAGTTCAGCACATCGATTGGTGTTTAGTTTCAAATGTGCAAAAACCAAACACTTGTTGGTGTCGAGCTGATCTCAACGTCAACTGGGTTTTTTCCCCCCGTGCCGTGTCCTGCTTTGCAAAGCCCGCGGGTGGCGAGGTGAGCAGGCAAGATACTTTGAGGCAGGCCCGGGAGTTTACTCCCCGGCCCGCCCTGGCCCGCCCCACCCCGCCCCGCCCCGCCCCGCCCCGCCCCGCCCCGCTCGGCTTAGCGGGTAAATCCCTGAGAATTTGCCGCCGCGGCTTGGGGAGGATTCTGATGGTCAGGGCCGTGTTAGGCATCGCCCGCACGTGTCCTGCAAGGGCGTTCCGTCCGTGCTGCGTCGCCCCGCTGCATTGGCTGTTCTTATGCCCCGCCCCGCCCCGCCCCGCCCCACCCCGCCCCACCCCCGGCATGTGCAGGAATGCAGCGGCGCGGTAGGGGCGCGGCGCGGCGGGGCACATAGTTAGGATCGGGCAGACGATAGGGCGTTTGGAGCGCGCCTTGTTGGCACGGAGCCTAGCCCGGTCGGTATGGCTCCGGGGCGGGGCGGGGCGGGGGAATTTCATTTCTAGACCTCCTTTGGTGACTTCATAATGCCTCCATTCCGCCTTCCCCTCCCTCACCATCACCCCGCCTGTATATGGTCCTAAACCACCAGCACCGCCCCTAGAGCTGGCTGGTCCCGGCCCCAGCTCGCGCCCCGGTGGTGCCATTGTGATCCCCTGCCCGCCCCTCCCCCCTCACTCCCCCTACGGTTACCTGTCCCGCCGTGTCACCCCCCTACCCCTCCCCTCCCCTACCCCCACTCCTTTGTCCGCCGCCCCACTGTTATCATTCCAGGGAAGTGTTCGTCTGCTTTCATAACCTTTAGTGCCCCTGGGCGTTGTGGAGCGGGGTGTGGCGGGGCGGGGCGGGGTGGGGTGTGGCGGGGCGGGGCAGGGTGGAGTGAGGCGGGGCGGGGCGGGGCCACCCTCTCAGTCCTGAGACCCTCCACTCGGCACGCGTGCACGAGCCACTGCACACACATAACTTTCCATGCTGTTTGGGACTACCGTGCGAGAGGAGAGGAGAGGAGAGGAGAGGAGAGGAGAGGAGAGGAGAGCATCCTGGCTAGCTGCTCTCTTCCTCCCTTTCGCCGTCTTCCTCAAATCCTCCGCGGAGGGCTCTACGCCCGCCACTATTTCTCGCGCGAGCGGACATACGCAGAGCGAGCGTCGCTCCTCCACGTCACAACGGCTTCTCGCGGATGGCTCTCGCGTAAATCGAGCGCGCGCAATCTCTGACACGGGCCATGTGTTTAGCGGGGAGGGGGAGGGGGCGGGGGGGGAAGGGGGTGCGCCCGGTGTAAGTGCTGTCAATAATGATCGTGTAGTCGGATCGACCTCAGGGCATGAGTGGGGCCTCGGCCCGGGGCGTGGCGCAGGCGAGAGAGAGAGAGAGAGAGAGAGAGAGAGAGAGAGAGAGAGAGAGAGAGAGAGAGAGAGAGAAAGAAAGAGGGGGAGAGAGCGAGAGAGAGAGAGAGAGAGAGTGAGAGAGTGTGAGAGAGAGAGAGAGAGAGAGAGAGCGCGCGAGAGAGAGCGATAGCGAGTGAGAGAGAGAGAGAGAGAGATGGGGAGACGCGGCCGAGGGACACCACTCTGGATAATAAACGCAGAGGCGCACGCCCCCGTGAAGCGATTGCAAATTCGATCACGTTCGCACGGAGCCGCTCGGCCAAACTCGTTCTTCGTCGCGCCGCGCGTCGGACGTTTGACCTTTATCTCTTTTTATTTTTGTATGAATTTAATACCATCTCTCTCTCTCTCTCTCTCTCTCCCTCTCCCTCTCTTCTCTCTCTCTCTCTCTCTCTCTCTCTCTCTCTCTCTCTCTCTCTCTCTCTCTCTCTCTCTCTCTCTCTCTGACGCAATAAGGTCAGTGTGCCGCCAGCACTTACAAAAGGAGGAGTGTAGGGGTGGAGGGCGCAGAGAAGTGGAGGGACGGGTCGCACTATCGCGTCGCATTCACACGACATTTACACGACAAAAAGGGGACGCGTTTGTATGTGTGTGTGTGTGTCGGGGACTGACGCTGCTGCCACCCTCTGACACGAGTGTGTTTGACGTGACCAGCCCCTTGACATTACGGGGGTGGCGGTGGTAAGCCTTAGAGTATGGTATAGAGCAGGAGCAGGGGAGCAGCAGGTCAGAGCAGAGAGGAGGGGAGGGAGGGAGAGGGAGAGGGGTGGAGAGAGAGGGAGAGAGAGAGAGAGAGAGAGAGAGAGAGAGAGAGAGAGAGAGAGAGAGAGAGAGAGAGGGGGGGGGAGAGGGAGAGGGAGAGGGAGAACGAGAGCTTACTTTGCGACGGGCAGGTGGCCATGACTTGATGTCAGAGTCCAGCCTAAGCCTAAAACCCTCCGGTTTTGTGGTAGCCGAGAGTTAAGTCGATCTGCGGTCTGCGGTTGCCCGCTGTCCAGAAAAAAATAGACACTCATATTACATGCGAAGCTCATACAAAACAATCACCTCTTCCCTCGCCCCAACTTTTAAAAGATACAGGGGACGCGGTGAAATAGTTGGAAATAGTCACGACGTTGGCTGTATTTGACATTTGATCGAGCGGGCCGTGTGAGACATGCCATGCCACGTGGTGCCCCGCCCCGCCCCGCCCCGCCCCGCCCCGCCCCGCCCCGCCCCGCCCCGCCCCGCCCCGCCCCGCCCCGCCTCGCCCCGCGGCGCCATGGTCGGTCTGTGCTGCAGGCGGGCCGCCCTAGCCTGCACAGGCAAAGTAATGTATGGAGGAAGCAAGCACGGGGGCAGCGTGTCTGGAATGCCAAGGGGGGCCTGGCCCGTCCAGAGGCGGGGCGGGGCGGGGCGGGGCGGGGCGGGGCGGGGCGGGGCGGAGCGAGCCGGGCACAATAGTAGCACGTATAAATCTCTGCAGAATAAAGGTGAATGGCGGTTTCGACCTCGCCCCGCCCCGCCCCGCCCCCCCCCCCCCCCCGCCCCACCCCGCCCGCCCAATGCACCCCACCCCTTCCGCCCCACCCCACCCCCGCGCCACGACAGGTGTCCCGCGTGCCACGCTGCGTGGACTAACCTCGACTAGCCTTCACGGCATACTGACTTTGCCATACCGGAGCCAAATAAAAGTCGATGCAGTAGGCTTAGAGACGACCAGGTGGTGGTGGTGGAGGGGGGGGGGGGTAGTACAGGTCCCGGGCCCCGTTCTCAATGACGGCAATGTGTTTGCTCAATAAAGGAGGGCCATCGTGAGTCAGGTATTGACAGTCCGGCATGTCTCTGTGGTCGATGGCGGGGCGGGGCGGGGCAGGGCGGGGCGGGGCGGGGCGGGGCGGCCTGAGGGGTTCGGCACGGTGGCGACTCGCCCCATGAGCAAACAGAGCTCGAGCGGGCCGCCGCGGCGGCCGCGGGTAATCTGAAAGGTCTCTTTGGTTTATTTTCTCTGGGAGTTGTGCAGTTTGCGATATAGAGGAGGGGGAAAGGAGAAAAAAAAGGTCCGACTTTCTGTGCTGATACCGATTTGTCACGTCGGACAGGTATTTCGTGAGCGCGCGATATGTGGAGGGTGGGTCCGAACCGTCTCAATTTCTGCAGCCTGTCTTTCAGCGCCTCCAGATAGGTCTTTTGTCAACTTTCGCTGAATTTTTGAAGCTAACGGGCGGCCAAAAACGGGTCGTCGCATCGACCGGGGACGGTCTAGGGCGGGGCCGGGCCGCAGCGGGGCGGGGCGGGGCGGGGCGGGGCGGGGGGGGGCGGTGTGGGGTTTGGGTGTGTCGAGAAACTCCGCGGTTTCCTGAGCGGGGCGTGGCGGGGCGTGGTGGGGCGTGCCCGTGGGATCCTGTCGGACTCGCGGCCCCGCCACGCCCCGCCCCACCCCACCCCGACCCGCCCCACCCCGACCCGCCCCACCCGGCCCCGCCCCGCCCCGCCCCGCGGCTAGGCCCTCGTGACCCCTTGCCCTGATTTTTTTTCTCCCTCTCTTTTGCTTCTTTACTGTCTGAATGCCTTTCTGCTGCTTTTTCACGACCATATCCCAGTGGTAAACGGGGAGTGTGGGGGGCGGGTAATGGGGGTGGGAGTGTGGGGGTGTGGGGGTGGGGGAGTGGGGGTGGGGTGAAGAAAGAAGGGGCGCTGTGCATCACGTTGCGTTCCGAGAAATGAACTAACCCTCTCCCTCCCCCTGCCACCCCCCGCCCCCACCCCCTCTCCAGCACTCGAGCCATGATGACTTCTCGGGATTCCAGAACAACCGCGGCCCTGACTCTCCAGACGGATGGCTCGGTGCGGTGCGCCCCCCCTGAGGCTTCTCCAGTCATTGCCATTCCATCATCGTCCACGTCGCCCGCCCCGCCCCGCCCCGCCCCGCCCCGCCCCGCCCCGCCCCGTCCCGTGCCGTCCCGCCCCACCGCCGAACCTATTGCCACAGCGCCAGGCATACACACTAAGCCCTTATGCATGATTTTTACATCGTTATGCACGATTCTATACAACCATAGTTACGCACAAAATTTTATGCATAGCTATGCACACATTGTACATAATTATGTACAAATTTGTGCATAAGGGACAGAGTTATGTACAAATTTGTGCATAAGGGACAGAGTTAAGCATAGTTATGCAGAAAAAATTGTGCACAGTTATGCTTAAATTCCTGCAAGGCTTATGCACAACAAAGTGCGTAAGGGTTTAGTGTGTACAGCTGTACAATTTTCTGTTCGGATAGCGTGAATTTTCTTTCGAATTTTACGCACCTGAAGGGGTAAGTAGAGTAGGCTTCTAGAATAGGCCCCTCCAGATGTGGGATGATATAGGTACCAGCCGGTACCAGCCAATCACGGCGCTTCTCGCGCGGCGAGTTGACGCCTCTCTTCCTCTGGAGTCTCTCTAGTTTACACACTTGGGGTTTCGGTGTTGGTGAAGAGGGTGGAGCCGGGGGGAACGCAACGGACTGGAATCGGTCTGATGACGGGCTGGACTGGGCCGGGCCGGGCCGGGCCGGGGTCCACTGACCTTATCTGGGGAGGAAATGTTGGTGGTCCACCCACCCACACACACACACACGCGCGCGCGCGCGCCCAAATGCGATTTCCGCCCCAGGCCATTCCGCCGCCCTAGGCCTGCGCGATGTCTCTAACTTGCCCCCCCCCCCCTTCCCTCCCCTCCCCCCCTCCCCCCGGGGGGGCCCATCGCGGCCTCCTCCGTATCGGTCACGGCTAGGGCATGCGGGAGAGGACAGGGGGGGTGGGGGTCCCTCCAATGAGGCGCCGCCACCCGAGGTTTTGATTGACTGCACAAGGCCGCCGCCCCTGCCCGCCCCCCTGCCCGCCCCCCTGCCCGTCCCCCGTGCCCGCTCGATCTAAGAGTGACGGCTGTCCCACCCGGAGGTCGTGCTGTGCATGTTGGTGTAGTCCTCGCATGGAAATATGTCAGGTGTATGAGTCACACCGTGTAGGGGTGGGGGTAGGCGGGGAGGGGGGGGGGTCGTCAGCTGGCTGGAAGGGAGGTCCAGGATCAGGTCCCAGGTGAGGTCGCCGGCGGCGGCCTCCGCCCCCTCCCTCATACTAGCGCCACCGAGCTTAGCCGGACTAATCACAGAGGCTGAACGCTTCTAGGAAAACCTGCGCCCCAAGGGAGACAGGGTGGGGGGGGGGGGGGGGGGGGGGGGGGGGGTGGGGTGGGGTGGGGTGGGGTGGGGTGGAGAAATGGCACGCGGCAGTCCTCTTCGTTGGCCACCTCTTTACAGTGGGTGACGACTTGATCCCTCTGGAAGTAGGCAAGCAACCCCCCCCCCCCCCTCCCAAAGCGGGCCCCTTTCGCTTGCCTATGGGAAGGGGGAGATTAAGAGGTGGGGGGGGGGGGGCTGCCAGCCAGGAGGGCGCGCGGTGCGGTGCGGCCACGGGAAAAGCGGATCGCCGAGAGGAAACAAGACGGAAAAAAGAATTCGTTGCATCAACTGAAATATTAGTTCATTTCAAGACAAGCTAACGAAATTTCGTACCACGAAACGAAATTTGAGCTGTAGGAGCGTAGAATTAGTTGTAGTAATTTACATGTTCGTTCGAAAAAAAAGTGTACTTTTCACCACCAGGACTAAGAATTTAGTTGTCGCTTCCGATTTTAGGTTCTTGCAACTAAATTTTAGTTCATCTATACCATTTATTATTTGTAGTCTTGAAATTATAACTAATGTTTTAGTTGATGCATTGAATTCTTTTACCGCGAACCGCACGTTTGCAGAGTTTTTATTGTTATTTGTGAATTTAAAATAAAAACAGTCATGTTTGACTCCGCGTGTATGTTTTATTTTAATTGCTCACTGTGTGGTGGTGTGCGCATGCGCAGGGCGGCGACCAGCACGACTTCCTGTCCGGGCAGCACCACTGGTACGCCTCGTCCCACGCCCGGCCCACCTACTGCAACGTGTGCCGAGATGCGCTGTCAGGTGAGTCACTTCCGGTGTGTGCATTATCGCTCAAAAATTACGGAAATTTAGAGATGGAAAAAAAAACGAAATTGGGTCATTTTTATGAATTTGTATGGAAATTGACACAGTACCGGGTGTTTCGGAAGACGCACACTGTTATTCAATTACTGTGACGTCACATTCTATTTCGTGTGAAAACTGTCACATCCCTTTAGATATTATTCTCACATTCTTTTGAATGTGACTTTAAAATTCAGCCCGCATAGTCCGGCCGATTTACGTTTAAACGAATGTGACATCACATTCACACCAATGTGACAGTTTTCAGTTTAAAAAGAATGTGACGTCACAGTGATTGAATAACAGTGCAGGTGCGACCACTCTGCAAATCCAACTGTTGTACTACATGACAGTTTAAACTGCAAGACTAGAGTCTTGCAGTTTAAACTGCAAAACTCGGCAGTCTTGCAGTTTAAACTGCAAAACTCGGCAGTCTTGCAGTTTAAACTGTCATGTAGTACAACGGTTTAAACTGCAAGACTGCTGAGTTTTGCAGTTTTAACTGCAATACTGATGAGTTTTGCAGTTTAAACTGCAAGATTGAAGTTTTGCAGTTAAAACTGTCATGTAGTACAACAGTTAGATTTGCAGAGCAGGTTTGCCTACCCAAAGGGGTTATGGCGCCTTACGGGCAGAGCGAGTAGGCAAACCCGCACGCACCTTCGTCTTCTCCGAAACACCCGGCACGTGTGTCCATTTCCACACAGTCACAAAAATGACCCAATTTTATTTTTGTTATCTCCAAATTTCCCCGATCCCCCCCCCCCCCCTAATTTTTTTTTTGATTACTCTCAAATGTACTTTAAAAACAAATACCGTGATGCACATTTTTTTTTAAACCACCAGACCTTTGGGTAGACCGCAACATTGTCTGGTGCTCGAAATAAAATGGACGTTGGTTCGTCGTGTCGGGTTGGGACCAGCGCACTAGCCACGTGCCAAGCTGGCTGGGCTGGGTTCCGCGCTCGACGCTGCAGCTATTTGTTTGGAGCCGCGACACGACGCGCGACGTGGGGCGGGGCGGGGCGGGGCGGGGCGGGGCGGGGCGGGGCGGGGCGGGGCGAGGCAATGCTGGGGCCCCACCGCCACCGTAAAACTGCAACATTGTCTAGCGTGGTGCGGCGGGGTCGGGTCGGGGCCGCGGCGTCGGGGTAAGGCAAGGCCGTTTAGTGGAACCCAACCCCACCCGGCCCCACCCCGCCCCGCCCCGTACCCCAGGCCTCGGGGACCCGTTAAACGCCGGCGCGCACGTTTCCCGGCGTGCCTGTACTCGCCAGAAACTATGGAAACTGTGTAGTGGATCTGGTAAGGGTGTTTTATTTTTTCGCACAGATAATTTGTATGCACAATTGTATACGTATCTTATACAGAGAGAGAACTGTGAACATCCATGTCGTACGCAAGATTCAATTCTGTAATAATTATGGGCAAATTTGTGCATTATTACCACCAACTAATAATTCCCCCCCCCCCCCCCCCCGGCCTCTCGGTTTTTGTAAAATATCGTTGAAGCAAACTCGATGACACCATTGGATTCCTCGTACAATTTCCGTTCGAACAAGCATACATCTCTGATTATTACGTAATATTTAAACAGACATCAGTAGGAAACAACTCTCGACTCGTCGACACGCGTCGATTACTTCAACTAAACTTTATTCACGCGTCGAACAATTTTATTTCGGGCTTCGTCCATGCTGTCGTCAACATTTCTAACACCACCCAGAAAATCTGATCCTTGAATCAAGGACAATTTCCTTAATAAAATACAAGGCACTTTTTTCCCTTAACATGAGGTTAAATTCGTTAAAATGTGGAATAATTTTTAAAACTGAGGAATAAAAAAATCCTTTAGAACAATCATTTTTGACCTTGACACAAAGAAAATTCCTAGAAATTGGGTCAAATTTTTCCATGTAATATTTTTTCCTTGGATCAACGCGTTTAGCCTTGTTTCAAGGATCACATTTTCTGGGTGAGTGACGAGCTCCTCCGACGGCCTCCGAGGCTAAGAGCGAGTAGGGCCGGCCAGTGTCCTCCTCTCCTCTCCCCGGCGCGGCCGCTATCAGGGGTCCACCTAGGGCACATGGTCACACTCGCCGCACAGCACCTGCAGCCCCGGCAGCGCTAGCGCCTCCCGCACCGCCGCGCGCTGCTCCCCGCAGGCTGGGTGGTTGAAGTACCCCCTATGCAGCACGAGCCTCCTGAGCGCCCGCAGCCCGCACTGCCGCAGCAGGGAAGGCAGGTCGCTGCAGCTGACTGGCCACTCCCCCTCCCCCGGCGTGCCCACCAGCAGCTCCAGCTCCTCCAGCGTGCCGGCGTGTGCTCGCAGCAGGGACAGCGTGGTGGCGCGGGGGAGGCGGTACTCTTGGAGCCGCCGCAGGCCGCTGTGTCCCGGCGGCAGCGCGCCCAGCTCGGGGGGCTGAGCGTCCAGGGCGCCATCATCACAGTGCACGTGCAGTATCCGCAGCCGCGGCATGGCGTGCACGGCGCGCAGGTGTTCCTCGCGGGGGCTGAACACCCCCAGCCGCTCCACCGTGGGCGCGGCGCGCTGCAGCAGCTGCAGGCTCCAGGCGGGGTCCTTGTCGCACCACAGGCCGGCCAGCCGCACCACCTGCAGCAGGACAGAGAGTCACTCGGGGCGCACAGCGGGGCGCACCCTACACCCTACCCGAGGAACAAATTGTTTATTGTAAATTAAAAACGGTTTTCTTTGTTTTGCCGCAATTTGCCCGGTCTGCGTTGAGCTAAATTTCCTTGAACCAGTTTACAAGGTAGACGCACGTTAAAACCGTGTGAGGCTGAGCTAAAATTCCGTCTACCTTGTTTATTGTAAATTAAAAACGGTTTTCTTTGTTTTGCCGCAATTTGTCCGGTCTGCGTTGAGCTAAATTTCCTTGAACCAGTTTACAAGGTAGACGCACGTTAAAACCGTGTGAGGCTGAGCTAAAATTCCGTCTACCTTGGCCTGCGGCGCACTTAAGTTGGAAGCTAAAACACCGATAATCTACAATTGGAAGTTGTGCATTGGTGGTTGGCAAGCCTGTCCACACCTCTCATCTCACGCCTGGCGCCTCACCTCACGCCGTCTTCCCGTCGGTCTCCCCTTGGCGCTTTCTGACAGGGCTGAGCATTTAAAGTTCAAATTAAATTTAAATTTCAATTTAGCTCAGCCAATAAGATGCCTAGCTAACGGTGACAGGTGGTAGGCGCTTCCCCGAGAAGACAAACCCTCGTTTCTGCTTACAGTTTTCTGCAAGTCTGAACCTGAACTTGAGTTCATTATGATGGAAGAAACAGACTGACTATACTCCCATATGCTCTCGGCTCTCGCCGCAAGTCAGTGTTTAACAGTTGCGTGCAGCGCGCGGCCCGGCGGGCTGCACTGTAAGGGATTTTGTCGTAACTTTACAAACAAAGACCTGTTAATTTTTTTTCACGAACTCTTCGTTATTTTTAGAAAACGAATACACTTGTAAAATGACTATTGTTCGTAATATTGTGTATATGATCCAGAATCCAAGAAATTTGTCGTTCTGGAATGCTTATAACTTATATGCCAGATTACGAAAAGTTTGTTTTCCAATGCTACGAACGGTTCTTCTTCTGGAATGACGAACAGTGTTCGTCATTTTCAATAACAATACTATTCGTACGGAATTTTATCGTAAAATAACGAAATCCATTAACAGTGTGGTGCTGGTCCTGGACACTCACCCCCTGCGCCTGCTGCAGCGCGGCCGCCTTCTCCTCCTGGCTGGTGCGGGGTGCGCTAAAGCTGAGCCTAGACACATTCATCTCCCGCGGGGGCGGCGCCTCGGCAGGTGGGGGGTCCAGAGCTGCATTGGAGAGAGCAGCTGCAGGTGGGGGGTCCTGCACTGCGCCTCGAACCTTAATTTAAGATAAATACAGATTACCAGCTCCGCGACTTTAAGTAACAATGACGTTCTAGTTAATTATTTCAAAATCTCGAGATCTCCGAGATCTCCAACGCGTGGTTTTTCCTTTAATTCTGAGGCTAAGCTGCTGTTTCTCTTTGCCGAATGACTCCGGTGCGTCTGGAGGCCTACCTCTGTGAGCGCGGCCCTGGTGGCCACCACGACCCAGAGGGCCTTGGTGAGGGGGTCCTCGGCGTTGGCCAAGGTGCCGTTGAGCTGACGGCCGCCAGCGTGCAGGGTGAGGTCCCAGGAGGGCTCGGAGAGTAGCGTGAGTGCGTGCAGGACCTCCTCGCCCTGGCACTGCACGTTCTGGAGCAGGGCGGCCGCCTCCTGCAGCGCGCCCGCGGGCACCTGCTCCCCGAGCTTCCTCTTGGCGGCCTTGGCGGAGAGCACATCGTGCTCGTCCCAGCAGCGGCGCGCGGCGGCGGCGCGGCAGTCCGAGCACCAGCCGCGCGGGGCCCTGCAGCAGCAGGAGTGGCTGATAAGCGCAACAGGATTCAACAGGCCTGCTGATAAGAACCACGCTCACCTGGCGTCGCTGTGACGGTGCATCAGCCTCAGCAGGCCGAAGTTGTTTGGCAGGTGGGCGGCCGCTCCGGTGAACGCCTGCAGGTGGTGGAGGTTTCTATTAGCTCGCCGACCAGATCGCCGACCAGCTCACCGGTCAGCTCACCGGTCAGCTCACCGGTCAGCTCAACGGTCAGCTCACTGGTCAGCTCACCGGTCAGCTCAATGGTCAGCTCACCGCCAGCTCACCGGTCAGCTCACCGCCAGCTCAGCGCCAGCCCAGCACTCACCCTGCGGCACGTAGGACACTGCTGGTGCTGACTCAGCTGCAGGCACTGCAGACACACGGTGTGTCCGCACGGCACCATTTTAGGGACGCGCTCCTCCTCGTTGTAGTCCTTCGTGCAGATGATGCAGTCCATGGTGGCTTTGGACCCTGCTCACTCGCTGCTAACTCGCTGCGACCTCGCCGCTGACTCGCCGCTGACTCGCCGCTGACTCACCGCTGACTCACCGCTGCTGGGACGAGCACGATGTGCTCCCCGCCAAGGCCGCCAAGAGGAAGCTCGGGGAGCAGGTGCCTGCGGGCGCGCTGCAGGAGGCGGCCGCCCTGCTCCAGGACGTGCAGTGCCAGGGCGAGGAAGTCCTGCACGCACTCACGCTGCTCTCCGAGCCCTCCTGGGACCTCACCCTACGCCGCTGACTCGCCAATGACTGAGCCCAGCGCTACGGCCGGACAGCGCTGATACCTGCGCTATCTACCCGGCCGCTGATAAAGAACAGGGTCAGGACAAGTGCTTGAGATATCGGCCTGTGCGCAGCACCGCGCAGGGGAACACCTCGCGGTGGGGCGGGGCGGAATGGGGCGGGGCGGGCACAGTGCAGATCGCCCGCTGCTACTTTCGTTGCCTACAGCTCAGGCACTCAGATGTCGCGCGCCGGGTAGGCCAGCCCGCGCTGCACGCGTGCGCCCGCGTTGCCTACCACCCAGGCGCTCAGTTGTCGCGCGCCGGGTAGGCCAGCCCGCGCTGCACGCGTGCGCCCGCATTGCCTACCGCTCAGGCGCTCAGTTGTCGCGCGCCGGGCAGGCCAGCCCGCCCTGCACGCGTGCGCCCGCGTTGCCTACCGCTCAGGCGCTCATTTGTCGCGCGCTGGGTAGGCCAGCCCGCGCTGCACGCGTGCGCCCGCGTTGCCTACCGCTCAGGCGCTCAGTTGTCGCGCGCCGGGTAGGCCAGCCCGCGCTGCACGCGTGCGCCCGCGTTGCCTACCGCTCAGGCGCTCAGCTGTCGCGCGCCGGGTAGGCCAGCCCGCGCTGCACGCGTGCGCCCGCGTTGCCTACCGCCCAGGCGCTCAGTTGTCGCGCGCTAACGCCGAACGTTTTCTCTGCTTTTCCCCCGCAGGCGTCACCTCGCACGGGCTCAGCTGCGGCATCTGCAAGTGCAAGGCGCACAAGCGGTGCGCGGCCAAGGCGGTCAGCAACTGCAAGTGGACGACACTCGCCTCGGTCGGCAAGGACATCATCGAGGACGAGGATGGGGTGAGTACCGCGGCGCCGCACGACGGGCGAGGACCTGAATACCTGAGGACGTAAGGACCTAAGGCCTCGAGGACCTAAGGACCTCAGGACCTGAGGACCTAAGCTCCTAAGGTCCTAAATACTTAGGACCTGTGGACCTGAGTGTCTGCCTAAGGACCTGAGGACCTGAGGACCTAAGGACCTGAGGTCCTTAGCACCTGAGAACCCCGACCCTGCCCTTTACCCTTTCTGCTGTCCTGCACCGCTAGACTCAGACCGCAAGTGAGTGCGCTGTCATAGGGTGCTTAATGGATGCGATGCGTGCGAGAGAGGTGGAGAGTGCCCCCCCCTCTCTCTCTCTCTCTCTCTCTCTCTCTCTCTCTCTCTCTCTCTCTCTCTCTCTCTCTCTCTCTCTCTCTCTCTCTCTTATTGTCCCGATGAGAGGCTGCTGCTGGAACAAGAGCCCCGGTCCTGTCCGAGATGGGCTCACCTGGACCCGGGCTGCTGCGATGTTGCCCGCCCCGCCATGCCCCACCCCGCCCCAACCCCTTCCGCCCCGCCCCGCCCCACCTGGACCCTCTTCCTTTGAACGGCTCTGAAGAGGAAGGGGGGAGCCCCGCCCCGCCCCGCCCCGCCCCGCCCCACCCCGCCCTGTCGGGCGTCGGGGCACAGGCTGCTTGAACGGAAACCCTGACGGTGCTGCTGCCTCCTGGACGGAGCGGTTTGGCCAGCGCGCGGACGCCAAGCAGCCTCAGCCTTGCGGCTGCGAGCACCGCTCGGGCTATCAGGAGATCTCTCTCTCTCTCTCTCTCTCTCTCTCTCTCTCTCTCTCTCTCTCTCTCTCTCTCTCTCTCTCTCTCTCTCTCTCTCTCTGTCTCTCTCCCTCCCTCATACCTTGCCCTGCCGTCGGGGCACGCTGCTGTCTTCACCTCCCCCCCCTTCGGCCCCAGTAAAGCTGATTCTCTTCGGAGTAAACAGTGCCTGATATTTTTTCATCCCTCCTGCCGGTTATCTATCGCTGGCCCAATCTCCAGGGCTGGGAGCCCTTCCGGCGCCACCCCCGTCCCCCCTCCCCCTCGCCACCGCCGGGTCGGGTACGCGCGGTGGCGAAGGGGGTTTCTTTAAATCGAGCTGAATGCATAAGTAATTAGCTCTTTCCGAAACAGTTCCCTTTCGAAGGTTTTGTCAGGGCCGAGATATATTCTCTCTCTCTCTCTCTCTCTCTCTCTCTCTCTCTCTCTCTCTCTCTCTCTCTCTCTCTCTCTCTCTCTCTCTCTCTCTCTCCTCCCTCGCTCGCTCGCTCGCAACCTTCTCCCTCCCGTCCTCCAGCTCTCTCGCTCCTGGAGTGTACCCGAGCAAACTTTGCAGCCTCAGACGCTTACTTTGGTGGGGTGCGGGGAATCGCTCAGCGGGATCTATATGTTTAATTAGTTTGCTTTTCTGGCGAGCGACCCGTTCGGGTCGGGTCGGGTCGGGGCTTTGGGTCGGTCGGGGTCGGGAACGGGCTGGCTGGCTACAGCGGCACCGCACAACAGAAACCGTGCCGCTCTTGAACGCGCTCCGCGTCTCCCTCCTTCGCCCTGACTTCTTTCTCTTTCCCTTTTTCTGTCTTTCTCTCGCCCCGTGCCACGCAGAGCTCTGCTCTGCCGAGTTCTCGCAATTCTTGTCTGCGGCGAATCTGAATGTGAATCCGCTCCCTATATCGAAAAGCCATCCATCTTTTTCCCCCCCTTACTCTGGAAATCAGAGTGTGAGACATCCTCACACCTTTTGGTGCAAGGCCAAAATGTCTCACACCATTCAGCTCGATTTTTGTGGTGGATTAAAAATGTTTGCAATTTTTCTTACATTCATATTCTTTGTTGAAAGAGCTTTCAAACGAGTTACTGTGTGATGGGTCTGAGTCTGATAACAGACGGAAGTACGTGCCGCTTTGTTTATTTCAAATAGAGCAGAGTCCGGAGAGAAAATGATTTCAGATCCATAATATGCACGGTAAAAACGGTTCCTTGATGTCCAAGAATAACCATCGCAACGATTCAAGGACGACCTGATGCTTTTACCCGCCCCCGTTCTTGAATCGTTCCGATGGACACCAAGGAACCGTTGTTTTTACCGTGTGGTAGCTCGTTTGAAAGCTCTTTCGACAAATAATACGATTACAAGAAAGAAAAAAAAGGAAACAAATAATTTTAATCCGTCACAAAAATCGAGCTAAATAGTGAGACGTTCTGGCCTCACACCAAAAGTGTGCGACTGTCTCACACTTGGATTTCCAGAGTATTCACTCTCCTTCCTCTCACACATACACGGTAAAAACAATGCCTGATTTTTTGAGGATAAAGGGAAAACTTTGAGAAACTCTTATATTTTGAGGAAATAACCTCCTCAGATTTTGAGGAGGTCTCCTCAAACACTATGGGAGTTTCCCTGAAATTTTGAGGAGACTTCCTCACAATCGGAGCAGGCTCCCTCAAATTATGGGAGTCCATTAAAGTTTTCCCCTTTTCCTCAAAAAATCAGACATTTTTTTTACTGTGATAGACTCCCTCTCCCTCTCACACACACACCGCTGACGCTCTCTATCTCTCTCTCTCTCTCTCTCTCTCTCTCTCTCTCTCTCTCTCTCTCTCTCTCTCTCTCTCTCTCTCTCTCTCTCTCTCTCTATTTTTGTTAATTTATTCTTTAATTTTTTTTCTCTCTGCATTTTTGATTTTCAATTTAGGTTGTTGCTTGTTATGTATGTTACACTTTATGTTATACTCCTAAGTAAAATGCCAGTACCTGAGAGCAGGTCTGTATTGTAGCGGGACTTTTAGTCCTTTTATATGGACCTCAATAAATTAAATTCAAATTCAAATTCTCTCTCTCTGTTCCGCAGAACATCGTCATGCCGCACCAGTGGGTGGAGGGCAACCTGCCCGTGTCGGCCAAGTGCACGGTGTGCGACAAGACGTGCGGGTCGGTGCTGCGGCTGCAGGACTGGCGCTGCCTGTGGTGCCGGGCGACCGTGCACGCGGCGTGCCGGCCCGCGTACCGCGACCGCTGCCCGCTGGGCCCCGCCAAGATAAGCACCCTGCCGCCCACCGCGCTGCACAGCGTGGGTAAGTACAACACTGCATGCATAGGTGCTCTGGAAATACAAGTGTGAGACAGTCTCACACCATTTGGTGCAAGGCCAAAAGGTCGCACACCATTTAGCTCGATTTTTGTGGTGAATTAAAAATGTTTAAATTTTTTCTTGAATTCATATTTTTTGTTAAAAGAGCTTTAAAACGAGCTACCATGTGATGGGTCTGAGGCTGATAGCAGACGGAAGTACCTGCCGCTTTGTTTATTTCAAGTAAGGCAAAGGCCGGAGAGAAAATGATTTCAGACCCATCACATGGTAGCTCGTTTGAAAGCTCTTTCAACAAAGAAAATGAATTTAAGAAAAAATTCAAACATTTTTAATTCACCACAAAAATCGAGCTAAATGGTGTGAGACGTTTTGGCCATGCACCAAATGGTGTGAGACTGTCTCACACTTGTTTTTCCAGAGTGTCGTGCCAGGGGGAGGGGGAAACAACTCTGAATTTTGGTATGCAAATGTCGTAAGTTTTTGTGCATGTTCAGAAATTTTCTGAAATTTTCTATATTTTTCTACGTTTTCCTGAATTTTTCTGATTTTTTTTTTTTAATTTGAATGCATAAAAAAAGGTCAGAGTTATTTCTCTCTCAGTGTCGTGCGAGGGCGCACACGCGTAGGTAGGTGAAGTCTCTCTCTCTCTCTCTCTCTCCCTCTCTCTCTCTCTCTCTCTCTCTCTCTCTCTCTCTCTCTCTCTCTCTCTCTCTCTCTCTCTCTCTCTCTCTCTCTCTCCCTGTCTCTCTCTCTCTCTCCCCCTCTCTCTCGTCATGTCCCCTTCCCTCTCTCCTCCCTCCCCTCCCCTCCCTCTTCGGCTCATCTCCCGATCAGGCAAGACAATGTATGGTGACTTCCCCCATCTTGTCCCGTCCTGTGACGTCCCATCCGTCAACCCCAGCCCCGCCCCGCCACGCTGTACAACAAACTGCCCCCCTGCCGCTGCCTTACGACCGGAAACTGCGTGCTCGCCCCACGATTTTTTTTTGTCTTGTTTTTGTCTTATACCCTTTTACCCCATCCAACACGACAACCGCAGCATGTAGCATATAGGTCGTTGTACTTATCTGTAAAATTTTAAGTCGTCACATTACGACAGTTGAGAGGTGTGAGGGGTGAGATTAATGTTAAATGACAAAAATAGTTCATCACAGTGTGACGAAAGTTGCACTGTAAAAAAAAAAAACACACAGTTTTAACAACAGTAAACACCGTCATTCCTAAACACAATAAAAAAAACTGTAAAATCTTATTGTAAATTGTAGAGAAGGTGACGTTGAATGTACAGCTTTTTATAGTTTTTCGAGTACAATGACGGTTTTTACGGTTTACGGTTTCCACTACTGTGTGTTTTTCAACAGTGTGCATGTCATATGACGAAAGATACATGTCATGTGACGACTGTCTTATCTCAGCTCTTGTGACGAAATATTCGTAGCAATATATTTATCGTCACATATGACAATTCGGTTTAATAGTGTTGTCAGTATCATCACTTCTAGTGCAGTGTTACTATTCCCCGGTCGAGCGCTGCGCTCGAGTAATCGCATGTGTTCGCGTCGTAAAAGTTTTTGTCGCGTGCGTGTCGCGTGTGGTCGGGCCGGGTCGGGCCGGGCCCTGCAGGACTGCTCGTTACTCGTGCGGTGTACGGACATAGACTGTACGCTCTGTACGCTCGCGCCGCGCATGGGGTGACGGACACCGCCGGAACACACAAACCAGGTCAGCGCGCCCCGCCCCGCCACGCCTCGCCACGCCCCGCCCCGCCACGCCACGCCCCGCCACGCCCCGCCACGCCCCGCCACGCCCCGCCACGCCTACCCTACCTACTACCGTACACCGCGCTGGCGCCGCCGGCCTGTCATTTTATGTGACGTCACACCACCTGTGCCCATCATCAGGGGTTGTCCGCCCGCTACCCGCCCCGCCTCATCAACCTGCCACCCCGCCCCGCCCTGCCCCCCCGCCCCGCCCATGAAATGTCCACCTTATTGCGGATAGGGAACGAGGCGCGCGATTGACTCACGGCCGCGTGGGCGATCGGAGAACGAGACAGAGAGAATGACAGAGAGAAGGAAATAAAACAAAGATACGAGACAAAAGGAGGGAAGGGGGACAGGGGATGGGAGGAGAGGGGAGGGGGAGAGGAGCAGGGCGGTGGGGATCGCGCCGCATTTTGTCAGAGCGACCCATTGTCTGTTTTCCCCTCTCCTCCGCGTTTTTTCTTCCGTGTCATTTCGTCGTTTCTGTCGCCCAGAGCGCGCGCCTGACCTCCGTGACCGCCCCGCCCCGCCCCGCCCCGCCCCGCCCCGCCCCGCCCCGCCCCGCCGGCCGCTCCCTCCAGCTGGCGACATAGTTGTACTGTACCTAGAAGTGTGCGAATGCGTGGCTGACATTTTTAGATGTGTGTGAATTTCCATTCGCACACTTGACCCGCTCCGGCCTCCGGGAGCTCGAGTGATCAGCCCGGGGGGTAGGCACTCCCGTCGCGCATGTGTGTCGTGCGGGTCGGTATCCTGCCGGCGCCAGGCGCTACAAGCCCGAACGTTCGAACCGTACTGCTATAGCTCTCTCTCTCACTCTCTCTCTCTCTCTCTCTCTCTCTCTCTCTCTCTCTCTCTCTCTCTCTCTCTCTCTCTCTCTCATATTTCTCCTTTCCGCTACATGAGACGCGCGACGGGACTGTGGGTGGGGTAGTTGGGGTAGGGGTTGTTGGGGATGGGGTACGGAGGGGAACTGGGTTGCACAGAAGGAACGATCGTGAGGGGCAAACAATCAAGATATTGGGGCGGACGGGGCGGGGCGCGGCGGGGGGGGGCGGGGCGGGGGGGGGCGGGGCGGCTGGACAGTAAGAAGAGAGATCGTCGTGAAGACTCCATCCCCCGCCCCGCCCCGCCCCGACTTGCTCGGCCCTGCCCGGGCACAGTCCTGGCAGCAGCCCCCGCCGCCACTGCCCGCCACACTCATGGACTTGTTTACGTCGTCTGGGCCGGGCGGGGCAGGGCCCTGGGGGTAGAGGACCGCCCCGCCCCGCCCCGCCCCGCCGGCGAACTAGAAGTAGTGAGACCTGCGCTACGGTCGCGCGGAGGCAATAAAAGGAAGCCTTTCCGTTACGCTGGGACCCTTTGCCCCTCTAGGGACGGACGAGGCGTGGGAGGCGGTGCGGCCGCAGGGCTGCTCGCCGCTGCTCGTCTTCGTCAACTCCAAGTCCGGCGACAACCAGGGCGTCCGCTTCCTGCGGCGCTTCAAGCAGCTGCTCAACCCGGCGCAGGTGTTCGACCTCATCGGCACCGGCCCGGGCCTGGGGTGAGTATGGGCGGAGCAGGCGCGAGCGGGTCACGGAGACCCACAGCAAGCACTGTGAGAAATAGTCATAGGTTTACGGGAAAAAATTTCCACGAAGTGCAGTTGTAAAATTACAATTGTATATCGTAAAATTATAAGCACTACATATCGGCTTGAAATTCATTCGCGAGCAAAAAAAGGGTCCGTCGTAAATTTACAACATAGTTCGTAAATCGTAATTTACATAATTTATCGTAAATCTACAAAAAACATTTCTCACAGTGAGTGTGTGAATGTCACACTCGTGCAGGTGTGTCACTTACCGTTTGTACACTTTGACGAGTTAAGGTGTGAATTTTCTTCGGAATTTTACTTTCTGGAGGGGACGAGTTTCCGGATAGAAATTCACACACACACACCTATACGTGTGCGACATTCACACACTTGGGTTTGCACTGTGGGCACTGCAAAGCACCGCCTTGTTTTATTTTTTATTATTATTATTATTATTTTACTTTATTTTTAATTTTAAAAAATAACACAAGTGACGTTGTTATTTTTACTATGTTTGCAGCCTGCGCCTCTTTCGGCACTTCGACCCCTTCCGCATCCTGGTCTGCAGCGGTGATGGCTCGGTGGGCTGGGTCCTGTCCGAGATCGACCGCCTCAACATGCATGTGGGTGCATTGCAGTATCCTGCACGGAGAGAAAAGACTTGCTGTAGCAGCAAACCTCATTGCTAATATAGCGCCTACAATTTTTTCTTTGCTAGGACAGCA
This sequence comes from Frankliniella intonsa, assembly GCA_033675135.1. Taxonomy (NCBI): domain Eukaryota; kingdom Metazoa; phylum Arthropoda; class Insecta; order Thysanoptera; family Thripidae; genus Frankliniella; species Frankliniella intonsa. The sequence goes on from CM066259.1 coordinate 1,670,630, forward strand.
AAAAAACTATTGCCATAGCATAATCGCTTTGCAGGCTCTGCAAAGTGTTTTGCACTGTCGCCTATGTAGTTTGCTCCAACAGCCACTTTTTTTTTGCTGATGCTGCAAAAAAAGTTGTCGGCGCTATATTAGCAGGTCTTTTCTCTCCGTGTGGCCCTACACTGGAAATCCAAGTGTACGAATGTCGCTCACTTGTAGGTGAGCAGCAAATGAATTCACTCACTTGTAGGTGAGCGAACAACCATTCACTCACATGTTGGTGAGCGAATAACCATTCACTCACTTGTAGGTGAGCAAATAACTATTCGGTCACTTGTAGGTACCGTACAAGTGAGTGAATGATGGTTATTCGCTCACCTACAAGTGAGTGAATGGTTATTTGCTCACCTACAAGTGAGTGAATGTATTTGCTCACCTACAAGTGAGCGGCATTCGTACACGGAGAAAAAGAATTCGTTGCACCAATTAAATTATTAGTTAATTTCAAGATTACAAATAAAATTTGGTACGGATGAACTCAAATTTAGTTGCGAGAACCTAAAATCAGTAGCGACAGTCAAATTCTTAGTCCTGACGGTGAAAAGTACACTTCTTGCGTGTTTTGGTCGATTTAGTCCTTACAACGTACGTTTAAGTTATCTCAACTAAATCTAGGCTCCTACAGCTAAAATTTCGTTTTGTGGTACGAAATTTTGTTCGTTATCTTGAAATTAACTAATATTTTAGTTGGTGTAACGAATTCTTTTTCTCCGTGTAGGTACAGTTGGATTTCCAGTGTACGCACGCAGGCTCCGGCTCGACGGGTGCCGCGCCGGTGTTTCACTCTTGACCTGCCCTTCTCCGACAGAAACAGTGCCAGGTGGGCGTGCTGCCCCTGGGGACGGGCAACGACCTGGCCAGGGTGCTGGGCTGGGGGTCGTCGTGCGACGACGAGACGCTGCTGCCGCAGCTGCTCGAGCAGTACGAGAAGGCGTGCACCAAGATGCTCGACCGCTGGAGCATCATGGCCTTCGAGAGGAACATCTCCATCGGCACCGGCAACCTGCAGTTCACCACGCAGGTGTCGCCGCCCATGTCCACGTCCGTCATGGCCGCCGGCGACGACTCCTTCGCCTACCACGCGTCCAAGATCCTCCAGTCGGACGAGATCCCCATCATCATTAGCTCCGCACAGTGAGTAAAACAATGGCCGTTTCCTGAGAAAATTCAGTTTTTTTTTTTGATCACGTGTCAGGGCTCCGTAACTGATTACTTAAGCTCCTTAAAATTTATGTTAAGCGGTAAAGTTACAACGTGTAACTTCTATTCTGGCTCTTTCAAATAAGTTGTTGGTTCCGATAAAAGTCACATCGTTCCTGAATGATTTGAAATTCTATAACTTTAACTTTTATCGGAACATGTCTTTTGTTGCGTTAAGTAACTAACATTCGTTCGTGCTATGGTAAGTTACGGAGCCCTGCACACGTCTGCAGATTGACAGTTTTACCATGGACTCGGGAAGTGTGTGACGTGTCTGTTGGCATTTATTTGCAGGTCTGTTTGTGATAAGTTGAAGTACTACGCCCTGCAGCTGTCTGAGCCGGGCCTGGGGAAAGCTGAAAGGGACTTTGGACAGCAGTGTAAGGTTGTCCCAGAAAAGTTGGACCAGCTCCTGCAAACGTTTAGCCAGGAAGATTTTCATTTTATGCACCCTGAGTATGAAGAGGATGAGCCTGGTTTACATGACGATGAAAAGGCATCATTAGAAAAGTCAGAAAAAAATCAAGGGAATCACCAACTACAGGTAATGTTTTAGTGGTAAATCTCCCTTTATAATGCATAATTTTCAATCATTTCTAATGCCTCTTTTACTCTTAGCTGGATGCTAACAAACGCCAACAACTTTTACTGAGAGCCAACAGTCTCAAAAAGGCAGTTCGGAAACTAGTGGAAGCTACTGAGCAGGCAGTAGACGATCATAATAAGCAGGCATCCAAACCTGTCATGGATACCCTGAAAGTAAATCATGGTTTGGACTCTGGCTCTAGTTCAGATGGCAGTCGCTGTCCATCTCCAGCCTTATTAGGATCTCGTTTGGCAACTTTGTCACCGCTTCCTGACTTAAGGAGAGACTCTGGTGGTGAAGATTTATTGCCAATCCCTGTTCCAAAGGAATTTGCTGACAGAAGGCGAAGCTCTGCCATGTCTGTTGACAGGTAAATCTTTCTTGAGATTGAGTGGTTTACTTTTCTTCTGGTGATGTCTATTTAATATTAAACATTCCTCTCTATTTCATATTGCAGTGCATCAGATTATTTTGGCACATTAAGCCACAGGAGCTCTCTCCAGCCACCAGATGGCGAAGAATCAAAGCAGGAGCTACTAGATCCAATGGGAAAAATTCCTACTTTCATTGAAAACAGCCCTGGTAGAAATATGGAGATACATAGTAGAGTAGAGCCAAACAGACTTCCAATACTGCCAGAGTTAAGTTCTGAAACAATTTGCACCACCAACAAGGTTCGGAGAGCAGGGGCTGAAGATAGCTTTCTTCAAGTTGTTGATGATCCAAATCGCAGGTTTAGCTTTGGTGGATTTAGCGCTGATGGTACCACAACTGATAAAGAAGTCAATTCAGTAAAGTTTGAAAAATGCAAACGCCCGACCAGAGGCCGTCATAGCGTCGATAGTGGTGAAGACCCTGTTTGGAGATGCTTTACTTTAGAGGGTAGTGAAATTGCAGACATTAAACACATTGATTCTTCTGAGACATCTGAAGAGAGTGCTGAAGGGGCCTTAAAAATGGCAACAGACTTGAAGGATTTAGATAAGGGCTCAGCCACTAGACCTGATTGTCCAACCATTAAAAATGCTACACAGCATCTGGTTGGTGTTGATGAATCAGAATATGGTGATTGCACTGACCCCTTTGTTACATCAGGGGAGGAGAATGAATCTGAGGACGACGTCAGATTTGCCATTGGGTTAAGTGGGCATGCACAGTACACAGAAGATGGAACAGACCCAGCTGTAAAATGCACTCTTGCACATTTTGTGGAAGGCAATGACATTGCAAGGCGCTCTATCAAATGTCGTCACATAGCAACAAGAAGACCAGAAGCTCGTCGCAAAACTAAAGTTCATATTTGCGAGCAAATTCATGAAAACAAACTAGATATTCCCGTGCTTAACATAGAGGAGAACTTTGAAGATGAACTTCTTCCAGCCTCAAGCATTGGGAACCTGTCAGATGAGATGGACCCTTATTTAAAGGTAAAAAAAACTCTTGAACTTTTCTCTAAAAATTATATGATATTTTTAAATTACAAATGTATGATGACTCTGTATTTCTTCATCTAAAGGGTTTTAAGGTTTATTCCCGGGACCCATCTCCAGAAGAGAAGAAGACTGAGCCAGAGACAGGTGATGGCATTCAGAGCCTATTGACTAGTCTTAATGTGCCTGAGGCTGGGCGATACAATCGCAGCCACAGCTTAGGCGGGGGTCCCATTCCTACTCCACCTTCCTCTGCAGCAAGTACTACTGGAAGTAGTACAGGATATTTGTACCCTGAACATGATCAAATTCAAATTCACATACAAGGATCAAACAACAATTTGACTACTGGTCATGATAGTGACACAAGCGGAAGTGGTGGAGGTAGCACCTTGCATATTCTTTCTCCTTATCATCTTCAACGCAAAAGTATAGCCGCATCTTCTGCTATCTATCAAGAAAAAGAAAAGGTGCTTTTTCAGAAAGAGATATTTTAAAATTAGAACTCATGAATTATTATTTTATTCTGCTTACCATTCTGTTATAAATTTCTACACAGATTCATAGCCCTATTAGACAGGCAAAGGACAGAGGGTTCACGCATCCTGTTGTGAGTGTTATAGTTGATCCCCCTTCTCCCACCCAGTCAGAGGAGGATAAGCATCAATCACTTGAGGACAACACTTACCGCAGATACAGCTGCGACAGTGCAGGTGGTAAAGGTACAGTAATTGAATATGTATAAAAAATCTTCTAAAACTAATTTTTCAAAGACTTATTGCTTTCTTTGTATTTTCTTGTGTAGCCTCACCTCAGCATTTGTGGCGTTGCTCACCAGCTGCTAGCCGTCGTATTTCTAGTGGTAGCCTCCTCAAAGTACCAGCAGAGTCGGGGGATAGATCCCTATCCCAAGATGATTCAACCCCAGGCCCTAGGCAGCCATTCCGTGATCGGCTACGTAGTTCAGTAGAAAGAGATCTACAAGTCAGTATTGATCTTATGGCTTCTGTGTCCGCCAAGACAGGTGCAATCGGAGCTGTTGGTGCAGGAGAGACAGGGGCAGTACCAAAGGCCAAAAAGTTACCGATCATAAACCCATTAGTTAGACTTCCTATGTGGCCAAGTATGTTTAAGCTGTTACCTACTGTATTATCAAGGCTTCACAATTTCCTCACTCAATTTTCATGCATTTATCTTCATTAATTCCAGATGTTAGCAGTGCTGGGATGATTAGCAAAGCTCTTTTAGCAAATGCTGATGCTTTATGTGCAGCTGCATCCCCTTTGATGGACCCAGATGAAACTTTATTGTGAGTCATCAGGATTTTCCAATTGTGCAATATTTTCATAACGAACTTAACATAAACTAATCTCTTTTATATGTATCTATATTTCAGAGAGGGATTCTTTGAGAGGTGTGTTATGAACAATTATTTTGGTATTGGAATAGATGCTAAAATTTCCCTTGACTTCCACCACAAAAGAGAAGAACATCCTGAAAAGTGTAGATCCAGAGCAAAAAATTACATCTGGTATGGTGTGCTTGGTAGCAAGGAATGGCTACAAGTAAGTTCTTGAAAGTATTTGTTTTTAATGACTTAGTGATGGAGTATCATCTGACTATTATGATATTCTGTTCATTCAGAAAACCTACAAAAATCTTGATCAGAGGGTTCAATTGGAATGTGACGGTCAAAAAATACCCTTACCATCTCTGCAAGGCATTGTGATTTTGAATATCCCCAGGTGGGTTTTTGTTAATGTTTGGACTTCTTGACAATACTGTACCTCCTATTCCTCATTATTTTAAAATATGTGTATTCCAGCTTCATGGGTGGAACAAACTTCTGGGGAGGATCGAAAGAGGATGATGTCTTCTTAGCCCCAAGTTTTGATGATAGAGTTCTGGAGGTTGTCGCTGTATTTGGATCCATGCAGATGGCTGCTTCTCGTCTTATTAACCTTCAGCATCATAGGATTGCCCAATGCCAAACTGTGCAAATTAATATTCTGGGTAAGAATAAAAAAGTGCAAGGTTTTTAATTACCCATGTAAAACTATAAAACCCTCAAACATGTCCTTGTATTAGGAGATGAAGGAGTTCCTATTCAAGTGGATGGAGAAGCCTGGGTGCAACCCCCAGGCATGATACGTATAATCCATAAAAACAGGATGCAAATGCTCTGTCGTAACAGCGCTTTGGAAAAATCTCTGAGAGCCTGGGAAGAGAAACAACGTTCTCATATGCCACATCCAACAGCAGGGTTAACTCCTCATGATCGACTTGCTCCTTTCAATGAGGAGGAACTTGCCCTTCTCCTTGGATTTATTGATGCATCAACCACACTTGTAAGGTATGTCACAAAGATAGAAAGCAACTGTAATTGTATTCTATGATATTTTTTTGTAAACTGTTAACTCTTCTTTAATTTTAGATGTGTGAAATTGCTGACAATTCGACACCCTTCTATAGAAGCTGACCTCTATGATTTAGCAGCAAAGACTCATGATAATTTGGAAAATGTTCACCCAGGAGGAAAACTTTTATCAGGAGTAAGTTTGATAGAATTTCAGTAAAATTTTGCACTTAAAATTCACTTCTTATTACAGCAATTTTTTTTATTTTGCAATGTAGACTGAATTGCGACCCGCTGTTAGTGGATTGGTTGCAAGTGCCAGACAATTGCATGAAGAATCATGCCAACTACTCAGGGAGAAAGCTCATAAGCTGGTAAGTAAATTAATATCTTATACCTTACTGTGCTCTTTACTGTAATGTTTAAAATTTGAATTTTAATACTTCAATCTATTTTTAAAATATCTTAACTTTTATGTAGCGGCTACGAGAAGATCTTGAGGGTCAGCTAAGCTCAGCTCTGGCAAACATGGAAGTTGAATTACGAAAGTGCAGCATGGAAGAGGGCTGTGTTACTCTGCATCAACTTCCTCCTGGAGAGGTATTAAACAATTTTCTGCAATAATTTTTATTTGTCTTCTGAGGTTGAGTATTAACACTTGTCTGGTATTACGTTCATAGGGTGAGAGGAAAGGAAAAGCCCGAGGACTATTCTGGCTTCGGTTCAGACGAGGAGAGCGTAATGGTCAAGGGGAACGCAGCCGCCAAACTGCTGCAGATGTAGCGACTTGGGGAACAGCTGAAGTGGCATCATGGCTTGAATCACTACAGCTTGGTGAATATATTGATTCATTCACAGTGCATGATATTCGCGGCAAAGAACTTCTCACCCTGGCAAGAAGAGATCTAAAGGAATTAGGGGTTACCAAGGTGGGACATGTTAAACGGATCCTGCAGGCTGTGAGAGATTTAACTACTTAATCCTAGTTAAGTAGATTTGTGAAATCATCTTTGTCTCATGCAGCTCCATACTGCCTGTGACACATTCCTCTTAAGTTCACCAAATTTAATACAAAAATTGTTTACTTCCCAAAATTTGAAACTTCTAACCAGAGAAATAACTCTGTTTCTTCTCAAAAATGAAATGCTAAAAAGCAATACATCAATTGCGCAATAAAACACAATCAAAGCAATACTGTCCAACGATTGGTGTAGTGTAAGGATGCTAATCCATAAAACAGGCCACATTCAAGAGTCCTATACTTCTAGTTTTATCTATTTATTTATCTACAGTATTAATTTATTTATTGAATTATTTATTTAACTATTCATCTTGCGGTTTTGGGATATTTTATTTCTGTGTTCAATTTTATCAACTAACATGTATTGAAGGAATCCATTTAAATTATGCTGACTAGAAATCTCTCATTGTCAAGGAGAAAAGCAGTTTGTAAAATATGAAAATTCTTTTTCAGTGGAAGTTCCTTGAATACAGGGTTGTGAATTTGGTGCTCAGTTAGAAAATTATCAGGAGCAATATGCTGTAAGGGTACCATGGCACTGGATTGCTGTTTTAATACTTGACTTTGTGATGAAAACTATGAAGCTATTCATAATATTATAAATTACTGCAGTTCTTTTGGCCAAAGTTGTACACTGGAGAAACAAAAGTAGGACCTAATGCCTTTAAAAGGTGCTATACTCTAGTGCCTTTAGAAAGGCCTGATTGTGTCTATAGGCACTAAAATGTAGCACCTTTTGGCCAAATTAGTGCCTCTCTAGGGGTGCTGTTTGAATAATGCCTTTGTAAAGGCACTATTACGAGTAGCACCCCTAAAAGGGTGTTATGTCCTACCTTTGTTTTTCCAGTGTACAAATGGATTTAAGAACTAGAACTGAGTTATGGTGTTAAACTCATTTTCCTGAAGAACAATATATCAGTCATTTGCCCATACCATCTTACTGTCAAAGCAAGTACTGTATATTTAAAATGACTACTGACTTTTCACATAAATTTTCAGAGCCCATCTGCAAGAAACAATGAGGGCCAATGTTTAAGTTAAGTCCATAACTAAATGCAGACCTCTGAATCTGATTAATAGCAATATTGACCAAATTGAGTTGATTATCGTATCATCCTGCAAGCTAGTGGTCCAATTTTAATTCTGATTTTAATTACTTATTTCTTATGGAATTGTTATTAGTGTTTAGGAATCTTTCACAAACATTAACAATTTAATTGTATGTTTACTCATAGCACTTTTTATTTTGAGTGCGTATGGATTTAAGATTCATTCTAGTGTGATCGAACGCATTGTCTTGCATCTTTTATGGTTCCTGTTTGCAAACCAATATCGAGACTGAGGGGACTGAAAATTCCAGAAGAGTTTGAATAGGTGATTGAAAATGTATTTTTAATTTTTCTTCTTATGTCATTGCCTATTTTCCTTGAACAGTTTGAAATTTGTTCACTGCAGCAGTGTGCAGGCACTTGATCTCTATTTTAAGTGATCATGAAACAAATTTGGCTCTTTGACATTATGCAAGGCACAAACAACCCTTTCTTGAACTGTAGGAGGATGAGTTTAATTTTTTTTAACAATATTTTCTCTTACTGTGAGAAGAAAAATATTATAATTTTAGAAAATTTGTCAGAATTTTTTGTAATCTTGAGGGTAATCTTCATGTACCAATGTGATGCAATTTACTGTTAAAATGACTTCCCGATTTCTTTTTCTTTCCAAAATGTTAGTTAGGTAAGTTTAGGGGTTTTCAATACATTGTAATATTATAGAATAGATATATATGACATTGTTTTGGTCTTGTGAAATTCTGGGGTAGGTAAGGGAGAAAAATTCTCCATGTGCCACGATCCCATGAACGTGTTCTCCACAATTCTTTTATTTTGATACCATTCTTACCACTTTTCAGTACCTGTTACTGAAGAGTTTGTGGGTAAAAAGCTTTAAATAAGGAGCACAATTTTTTGGAATTACTTGCAGTTTGTGTATTTTATCTTACATATTCAAACTCTTGTAATTCATTTGAAAAATTTCCTGTGTTTCTTTCCACTTATGTATTTATTGCACTGAATCTTAATCATTTATGATCTCGATGCTTTCATTCTTTTTAATATTAGATGTATTGTTGCATTGACTTGTTATTGCATGTTTAATCCCTATACACTAATTCACATTACCTATATTATACTTACTCTGCTAAAGCAATATTCTTACTTACAATTTAGTGTGTTGTTATTGAGGCTGCTAATGCCGAAGATTATATGTGATGCAAGAGCACATTGATGCACCTGCATTTACAATTTAGAGTGTGTTTGGTATCAGGTTCCTTGTGTACAGGTCTGTAGTACTTAAAGTCATTAACTTTCTCCCCCTTTCTCTACTTTATGAAGACTGTCTTCTTATCTGTGATACTCTCGCCCAACTTCTGTTTGCCACATTATTACGGTTTTCCTAATGACTATTCATTGGTTATTAAAACAAAAATGTGCTGCAAATTATTAAGAATTGATGTATGCAGTGTTATTTTCTAATACCTTCTCTTTAAAGAATCAGTGTCATTTTGTATGTGTGGCTCAACAACTTCCTGGCCCCAAATTATTTGAACTTTCTTGAAATTTATGAACTAAGAGAACATTTTAAAAGCATTCTATTTTACATTTTTAAGCAATATGTATTTCCTGTCTCCAATATTTTAATTAACTTGTCTTTTGTACACTTTTCAACTCTCTGCAAAACCACTGAAAGAGGCTTTTGAGTATTTTTTCATAGAAACGGATTGGAAAGAAGACTCTTTCTGCTGTGTGAACTTTGTGCTGACAACCCTTATAATTACTCCTTATTAATCCTTATTTAATACTGAATCATTCTTGTGCACAATTTTTTCTTTCTTCTTGTTTTCTTGTTGGCAACCTCATTATTATACAGCTAATATGTCCCTGATTTTAATGTAGATTTATCCTCTTCCCTGTGATAAATGTGATCGCGGTTTAGTCTTGGGCCCTTCACTAAGATGTAATGAAAGTCAGTATTTGTAGCTCCCAATTCAGTAATTAAGTTATCAAAGATAACTTGTCATGTACTAGTCCACCTTAAATCTGACCATAGGATTGTCAAATATCCTCTAAGCGTAATCACTAGTCATACCTATCATTATACTACCAGTCTCTAGCAATACTTGCATTTGCTCTTAATTATTTTTCATGTCTGTTCAGTATTCTGCATGAGACACATGCATTTAGGTCCGCATGCAACAAAATGACAGTGTGGATCTAAGCCCCATAATGTATTTACCTCATACTATCTCAATTGTCATGCACCTATTTCTATCCTCAATGTTTCAAGGCTTGAAAATCTCATGTCAGAAACCTACATACATACCACAATATTATCTAATAAAAGTTCTGTTTTGTGATCTCAAGCATAACTTTCTCGTGTGAAAAAAATAAATAAAATAAAATAAAGGCAAATAGTCAAAATTACCATGAGCGTCTCGTTTCCCAACACGACGTTGGTTCTCGCCGCTGTTTAGTCGGTCCAGCTGAAGCCCCACACACTAAAAACTCTTATGAACATTTTTCATTCTTACTTACGAATTTTTTTGCACAATTAGGAAAAATTGTTCATTAATGCGTATTATAAAATGCATAAGCTGAGCATGTGCAAAAAAAAAATTCGTAAGTAAGAATAAAAAAATGTTCATAAGAATTTAGTGTGCACTCTTCTAGGGCTTTAGGTCCAGCTAGCGCCTCGCGCCCCGCTGCCTCGCGTCGAACAGCGTCTCCTGTGAGCTCGCCGAGGCAGAGGCCGAGAGACACAGGAGGCCGGCGGCGTCCTCTGGCCGTGACCCCAGCCTCGACGGCCTCGGCTGAGTCTTGGGCGGGCGGAGGGAAGGCGAGCGCGGCGGGGCGCGCGGCGGCGAGTGCCCCGGCTGGCGGCGCGGCGGGTGCGCGCCCCGGGACGACATGTCCGTCCTGGAGACGGCCCTGGCCGACAGCCTGCCGGGGCCGGGGCCGAGGCCGGGGCCGGCGTTGCGGCTCCGGGCGTTCACCGTCTCCTGACTCATCCCGAGAGGCCCGGGCCCGGGGCCGAGGCCGTCGCCGGAGACGGACTCGCGGTTTCCCCTCAGCGGCCTCGGCTCGCCGACGTCCGGCCTCGCCCTGGCGGGTCTCGCGGGCGACGTGACGTCGCCGGGGCCCGGACGGGGAATGTCGTCCGAGGTGGAGTTGAAGGCGCGCTGGAGAGCCAAGTGTGTGAATGTCGAACACTTGCAGGTGAGGTGAGTGAAGTTTTATCCGCACTCTTGACCTCACCCACGAGTATAGTGTGTGAAAATCCGAAGAGAAATTCACACGTTAACTTGTTCAAGTGCGCGGATCAAGATTCACACACCGACAAGAGTGCGACATTTACACACTTTGGCTTCCAGTGTCGGAGCGCCGGGTTTGGCGTCGTCGCCGTCGTCCCCGCGGTTCGCGCGGCCCACGCAGAGGCAGCAGAAGGTGCGCAGCGCGCGGTACGTGGCGGTGATCTGCTTGGCGAAGCACACGACCAGCCCGGTGGCCAGGGTGCACATGAAGGAGAACAGCAGGAACCGAGACAGCGACCACATTGCGCCCCCGCGCAGGGGGGGCTCTGCGACAAAAAAAATGCGAGACTACCAACGTCACGCACTTTTGCAGGTGCGTGTGTTTTTTCACTCAGCTGCGAGTGAGCGGCATTAGCACGCTTGCTTGTATTTCCGGTGCATATCAGCGAGGGGTGTAATGTCAACAAACTGGTTCCGGCGGGCGGCCTCACCCTCCTGCTCGACGGCCTCCTCGGAGTCGTCGTCGGCCTCCGCCTGCACGTGCGCGGCGTCCACCCTCTGCACGCGCTCGTGGCCGAGGCCGAGGCGGCCGAGGCCGTGCTCCTGGTCCGCGCGCGTCGGCTGCAGCGGCGGCCCCACCGCGGCCACGTAGCGCACGTTGACCCCCCGTGCCCGCCGAGGACCCCGCCGCACTGGAAAACCAAGTGTGTGACCTTGAAGCTAGCTAGACCTACACCCAGAAGAAGTTCAGAAACTATCTCCCTCTCTCTCTTCGATTTGCCAGACTCCTCTGACTGCTATGGACTTTCGGTTTTACAGCCGTGTTTACAGTTATTTCATCGGAAAAATAATGGCAAACCGTTCTTCCTTAATGCTTTCCGAGTTACGAAATCACTTTAAAAGTCATGCACGCTGATTACTATGGGCTCTAGAGCCGGAAGAAGTCAAAGGTGCACAACCCAGTCGGCACTCCATACATAGCCCTCCTCCAAGGTGCGACTGGACTGTCATCGCAGCGGTGGACATTTCCATTCGCACGCTTAAACGAGCAAAGAGTGCGACTTTTCCTCCGGCAATTTCACACACTTGCAGGAATAGGTGTACGAATGGAAATTCACGCTCATGCAAGTGCGCGACGTTTACACACTTGGGTCTGCAGTGCGGGGCCGCCTCTCTCCAGCAGCCCAGGCGCAGGTCCACGGCCCGGGCGCGAGCAGCAGCATGACCAGCGGAGCCAGCCGCGCCGGGAGCATGGCGGCCGGGGGGAAGGCCCAGAACTGAGGCCAAGAGCGAACGCGACGCGGGTCCGCGGGACACGGACAGGACTGGAACAGCAGGGATTGTTGACTTGGAAGGCGTGGGCAATGCCATTTCTCACCGAAGGCGGTGGTGCGGGCGGAAGAAACTATTGCGTTAAGTTAACTATATTTTCACTCATTCTTTACCCGTTCTCCCGTTTACCCGTTGAAGATAATGAGCATGAGATTTGACACCGTACCAGCGTTGTGCACGAGCCATCACAAATGCTCCCGGGGTACAGTCAGACATGAGAAATTCGCCGCTCAGATAGCTTTGGCTCGGTTCGTCAGTTCGGAAGCAGTTTGTTATTGACAGGTTCAAAGGCAGCGCCTTGTCAACCTGGAACACCTCCCCCTTCAGTCCCTGAATTCATCAGTATTTTATTTATTTGTGTTTTTGGTAAGGATAATAATTATAGTGGAACTGCCGACAGTTTAGTACACCAAATGAGTGAGAAGAATACGATTTCCCATGAGTGCGAGAGAGATAGATAGTCTATTCTTTCGGTGGGACGACAATAGTTATGATTTGATATAGGCATCGCCCAAAATATATTTATTGAATTGCATTATCAATGCATGAGTGCTAACAGCACTTATTTAAACTTGTGCATAGCACTTAACTGAAGAATAGCGCATACAGCACTTTTACTAAATTAAGCAAACAATAACCCACTTGGGTACTAAACAGAAGGAAAACTTTCCTTAATGCTAACAGCATTAAACAATATTAAATTAAATTAAAGATATCTGGCAGGGATCCTGATCGGCCTCCCTCTCCTGCTGTAGGCGACCACCGGCCCGAATGGTCTGCGCCAAGCGGCTCCAGGGCCTCGCTGTGCCGGACGTCCTCGACGCCTTGCCGGTGGAGCTCGGGGTGGCCTCTCAGGCTCCCTCCCATGGATTTCCTCCTCCAGCTCCTGAAGGCCCAGATGATCCGGCTCCTCCAGTTCCCTGACCTGCTGCGGACGGGGCATCTGTAACACAGAGCGAGGAATTTGAAAATTATATGTTTCGACCGGAGGTTGGTCTAACCTATCAGGTTTAGTGACAGAGCTTTGTAAATGCCAAGTATTCCTTCGCAGTATACGACCATTTAATTGCTTTATTAGATAGGACCTTGGAGCCTTAAGCTTTTCAACAACAGTCCCTTTGTACCATTTCCTATTCCTCCAGTATACAATTGGTTGACCGATAGCAAACTCTACAGGTCTGCGCCTGGCTTGCTTATCATGTCGTTCTTTCATTTTATTTTGCAGGACCTGAGGAACACCTCCAAGATCGACAATCTTTGGTTCAAGAGATTTTGGTCTGGTGGGCACACAGGTGCGAACTATTCGACTCATTAAGATCTGCGATGGAGAGACAGACATCCCAGTCAGTGGGGTGTTGTTATATTCTCTCAACCCATCCAGGTAATGTGTACCAGAATCATGACATTTTCTCAGAAGTTGCTTTGCTATGTGAACACCCTTTTCCGCCAAGCCATTACTTCTTGGATACTCAGGGGAACTAGTGATAATAGTGCTGCCTATGCTATTTGCAAACTGCCTGCACTCATAAGAATCTAATGGATTGTTATCTCCAAATATAGTCTCAGGAATACCATGAGTGGAAAAGACTTCTCTTAGCGCATTTATCACAGCACTACTAGATTTACTAGTCAGTGGTTTAATCTCCAGCCACTTTGACAAGTTGTCAACTACAACAAGAAAGGGACGAGACATGAATTCTAATATGTCAGCACTGACTTTCTGAAAACGCAACTCTGGAATTTTATGTGGCATTAAAGGTTCTTTACAGTTAGCAGCACTGTGTCTTTCACAGACTCTGCATTCAGAGATAAGAGTTTGAATGTCATTAGTGATTCCTGGCCAGTAGACAATCTGTCTAGCCCTAGCTTTAGTTTTTTCTATACCTAGATGTGCGGTATGAAGGGACTTCAGAATTTCAGGTCTAAGTGAAACTGGCACAATTATCTTGTCTTCCAGAATCACTAGACCGTCTTCCACAAAGATTTCATTTCTCAGTTTCCAGTAAGGCATTGCTTCTGGACTGATTTTTCGTTTAGATAAAGGCCAGCCATTTTGATAGTATTCTTTAACTGATTTTAATCCCTTGTCTTTCTCTGTCTCTTCTTTCAGGCTACCCATTAGTCCAGGAGGTATGGATAGGTTAGCAGTCACTTCGTGCACCACTTCAACCATCTCCGGGTCATCCTCAACTGGATCCTCAATGAAATTTCGAGACAGAAGATCAGCAAGGTACATGTATTTCCCAGGCAGATAGTCTACCTCAGGATTATATATCATTAACTTTAGTCTTAATTTCTTAAGTCTATTATTTGTTATTTTGTGTACTGGCTTTTTAAATATAGATACTAAAGGTTGATGATCAGTTTGAAATTTAACATTTGGCATGCCATAAATGAAATGCTTCATTTTGTCTGCTGCAAAACTTAATGCCAGCATCTCTTTTTCAATTTGAGCATAGTTGCACTCATGCTCAGTAAGTTTGCGAGATGCACTGGACACTAGCTTATTGTCTTGGAGCAGCGCGGCGCCTAGACCAAATTGGCTGGCGTCTGCCTGCACTACCAGAGGCTTTGTGTGGTCAAATGGCACCAACACAGGAGCATTGCTAATGCAATCTTTAAGTTTTTGGAATGCTTCATCATGAACAGGTAACCATGTGTAGGTTACTGCTGATGATAGCAATTCACACAGAGGTGCTGAGATCGTACCCATGTGAGGTATGAATTTCCTCAGATGGTTGAATACTCCACACACCTTTTGAAGCATGTGTCTAGTTTTAGGCGGTTTCAATGCTTGAATCGCCGCAATTCGACCTGGGTCTATTTTGATTTGGTTCTTAGCCCATAACAGCCCTAAGAACATAACCTCTGATTGTTTATACTGAATTTTGTTTGGATTGAACTTTACATTTTCTGCTCTAGCCCTTTCTAGAACCTTTTCCATAATTCTGTCATGTTCTGCAGCATCTACTCCAGACACCAGGACATCGTCAAAGTAGACAACTGCCCCTGTTTCACCAAAGACCTGATCAGTCAAGAATTGGAAGATTTCTGGAGCATTACTTATACCAAAAGGTAACTTTTTGAATTTATATATTCCGAATGGTGTGGCAAATGAGCATAACAGACTGGATTCCTCATCCAATGAGGCATGCCAGAATCCGTCTTTTAGATCCAGTACTGTAAACACAGTTTTATCTCTAACCTTACAGGAGATTTCCTCCAGTGTTGGTATTGGATATTTCTGTTTGACTAAAGCTTTATTCAATAATTTGTGGGTCCAGGCAGAGCCTCAGGTCCCCATTAGACTTTTCCCTGATAACCAGGTTACTAATAAACTTTGGCATGCCATCCTGAAGACTGCTCTTCTCCAAGCGTACCCTCTGTTGAGCTTGTTTGGTGTCCAGCTGACCTGGAACATCAAAATAAGGAATTACATTTTGTTGCAGATCATCCCCGGCAATGAACAAGTTTGAGGACAAAGCCAACTGAATTCAGCAACACATCCAAACAAAAGCTATGTATATGCTCCTGATTGTTGCTATGAGGTAAGAAACCATCACGAATATCCTGTTCCCTTATATCACTTTTCTTGGTTCTCCCCTCGTCATAATACAGTTCTAACCCTTCCAACACGTGGCTAGCAGACACGTGCACGTGCTGCCATTTCCGCGTGGCTTGGCACATTTCTAACCCTGCCAACGAACACGTTGCCGGCTATTAAGTAAAGGACAACTCTGAACAAAGTACTTACCTCTGCTTGATTCCTGTTGCCCGCAGCCCGACGTCGTTCTCGTCAGCATCCAGAAACGTGCAATGGGGGCCCGACAACAAGTGCATGGCGACCAAGCGTGTGAAATCCTGCAATTTCCAAGATTTAGTGCTACAAACGAGTGGCACGACCTGGCGAGGGGCGTCACAGAACGACAGCAGGACAAAACGTACGTACCTTGTTTACTGGACGATCGCTGAGGTGCTTGGCTGGCCCTTCATATTAATAATAACAAATTAACAGCTTCTCTTGCCCGATATTCTGCAGCACATAACTTTTGTCAATGTTAGCACATGTTTACTCTAACCTAATGTTTGCTTTAGGTTACCGAGATCATAATACTCCTGGTACAGTATCAACATGGGAGGTCCTCTTGAGTTGAATGGTCAGGAAAGAAGCTTCTGCCCTCAGTCATTTCTCAGTTGTCCTTGGACGCACCAGCCTTCAAAAGTGTACCATGTATGTTATTTCTCTAACAATTTACGAGTCTCTTTCAGTTTGGTGTGCAAACTTTACATATTCTTTTCTTTTCCAGCTGGTTGTGTTCATGCGACGACTATCCTGCTTCCTGGAGATGATTAATAGAAACCTGGTCTACGAGATTCCTCAGGTATGTCATGTTGTTCAATATTTCTAAATTTCACATTCCATGGCATCAAAAAATCATGAGACATTTGATACTGCTGGTCAAAGATTCACTCTTATTTTTATTTTACTTTTTATTCAGGAGTGCTGCAATGCTTTGAGACCCATCACCAGCCAGAATGGAGTGTTCCTCAATTTTTCAAGAACATTTCATAGCAGAAGCCCTTGTCATTGCAAAAAGAAACTGTTGTGCATAGGGCGTATAAAGATTTAGTTCACCTGAAGCGTGGTTGTGCTAACTGCAGACCTGTGGAAATCACCCAACTGTTCACGCAGTAAGTTATATCTCTGCCATCTTAGAACTGTAATTCAATGCATGATCAGATGTTAATTGATAATATTTCCCCACGGGGGAATGGCATTAGTCTGTTCAGACTGTCCCAGTAGATTTCTGTTATTGAACAGCTTTGGTTGAGAGACCCTATGAGCGATGCGATGATGCTTTTGTGAATTGAAATAGTGTCTGCCTTTTTGTTTTTGTGTATTTTTCCTATTTTGGTATGGGGCTTGAATTTACTGTGTTCCTAAAATTGTTGATATGGAAAGTTTGATTGGCTCACTGAAATATTGCTTTGTGCTATTTCAAACACAATGTTTGTTTTCTCTTTTATGGCTTGAATAATCTTTAAAGCCCAAATTACATGGGCTGGCCTGCTAGTTTGTGTGAGTAGTGTTAAACAGGAAGCTCGCCTCTATCATTGTTTAGATCAGAAAAATAGCAGGCAAAGTGGTGCACACTTTTTGATGATGGGACATATGATGAATCTGCTGGCAGGCATAGTATTTTGTAACTATTTTGTAATGAGTGGCTCAATGTAGGGAACTGAATGAAATTGGCGAGGTGCACAAGTCAGATGGCTTCAAGGAGAGACTATGCAAGAACGTAAGCAATTACATGACCAGCTGTCCCTTAAGGTAATCCTTGTGTTTCATAATGTTCTTTATTTTATTTTTATTTTCTTTTTTTCTGTTGTGTATTAATTACACATGTTTATTCTTCAGATTCAAACTTTGACTCAAGCAAATACTGACCTACAGAAGCAGGTCAGAGATCTAGAACGTGGCGTTCATGCAAATCAGTATGCTAGACGAAAAGAAAGTATCAGCCATAGTAGTTGTAGTGGTACTGAAGGCAAAGTCCTGAGTGCGATAACTAATCTAAAACACTGCAACACAGATGCATCTGATTATGCTTCATTTGCACGTATGTAAAGTAAATTTATATAGATGTATATACAAATAATTGTGTTGCGTATATATATTATGTATTTATCTGGTCTTTAATGTTAAGTGCTCTGTAACTTGTCAGTCCAGACATTGTTCTATCTGCTATTATATTCAAGTATATGTAACATTGCATATTTATCTTGCCTTGTTGTGGAGTGTGTATTTTATTTATCAGTATTATAAGATTGATCTTATAAGAGAAATAATGTCGGTTCCTTTAAGAAAAGCATTTTTGATGTAATGTGCTAGTACATTTAAGGTGATGTCAGGTTAGCCAGTAATTTTCCTTCTACCTGACCTCGCTCGACAGATTGTTAAGAAAACTCTGTTCTTATCTTTGTTAACTCTGTGAAAACGTTACCCTTTTTTTTTTTTTCTGTTAAAACGCCATGTTATTGCCAATTTTATGTGCTTTTCTACCATAACAAAATATTTCTTGTATTTCTGATTTCCATGGTTTTAGAAGTAACCCTTGTAAGCTTTGTAATTTTCCTTCTACCTGACCTCGCTCGACAGATTGTTAAGAAAACTCTGTTCTTATCTTTGTTAACTCTGTGAAAACGTTACCCTTTTTTTTTTTCTGTTAAAACGCCATGTTATTGCCAATTTTATGTGCTTTTCTACCATAACAAAATATTTCTTGTATTTCTGATTTCCATGGTTTTAGAAGTAACCCTTGTAAGCTTTGTAATTTTCCTTCTAACTGGCCTCGCTCGACAGATTGTTGAGAAAACTCTGTTCTTATCTTTGTTAACTCTGTGAAAACGTTACCCTCTTTTTTTTTCTGTTAAAACGCCATGTTAATGCCAATTTTATGTGCTTTTCTACCATGACAAAATGTTTCTTGTATTTCTGATTTCCATGGTTTTAGAAGCAACCCTTGTAAGCTTCGTAATTTTCGTTCTAACTGGCCTCGCTCGACAGATTGTTGAGAAAACTCTGTTCTTATCTTTGTTAACTCTGTGAAAACGTTACCCTCTTTTTTTTTCTGTTAAAACGCCATGTTAATGCCAATTTTATGTACTTTTCTACCATGACAAAATATTTCTTGTATTTCTGATTTCCATGGTTTTAGAAGCAACCCTTGTAAGCTTCGTAATTTTCGTTCTAACTGGCCTCGCTCGACAGATTGTTGAGAAAACTCTGTTCTTATCTTTGTTAACTCTGTGAAAACGTTACCCTTTTTTTCTCTGTTAAAACGCCATGTTAATGCCAATTTTATGTACTTTTCTACCATGACAAAATGTTTCTTGTATTTCTGATTTCCATGGTTTTAGAAGCAACCCTTGTAAGCTTCGTAATTTTTGTTCTAACTGGCCTCGCTCGACAGATTGTTGAGAAAACTCTGTTCTTATCTTTGTTAACTCTGTGAAAACGTTACCCTTTTTTTTTCTGTTAAAACGCCATGTTAATGCCAATTTTATGTACTTTTCTACCATGACAATATATTTCTTGTATTTCGTATTCCATTTTCGTCATTTACCCAAAAACGCTGCTCCAATTCATGAGTTTGCTATTTACGAGTTTGTTTGTGAAAATTCACCAAAGTCAGAGAGCTTGACTAATAATCTGACAAAGCCAAGCTATTGCCTTGGTCGGTCTGGGAGCTGGGAGTAGAGCAGAGAGGCCATCTCTCAAACCTGGAGCCGCCAGCGCCTGATCGCCCAGGTCTGAGCCTTGGAAGCCTGGGGTCGGCTCGGCTGCTTCGACTTTTCCCGCCGCCGGCTGCCTTGACTATATCAGTTAGTTCCAACTTGATACTGGTACGAAGACGTGTTAGCCGAGACGGCTAAGGCGCAACAAGTGAAGTGACTCTGGAATCAGGGGTTCTTGGTTCAATTCCCCATTTTTCGCATTTTTTCGTAAAAATCGCTGATTTCTGCGGATTTTTCGCCTGGGCAGCCGCCGGGTCGCTCCAGGGGCCCCTGCCCGGCCGGTCCGCCGCGCTCGCCGCGCCCGCGGGCCGCGCTCGCGGGGCCGCCGCGCCGCGGGCCGCGCTCGCGGGGCCGCCGCGCCCGCCGCGCCCGCCGCGCCCGCCGCGCCCGCCGCGCCCTGCACCCCACCCCCGCGCCCCGCACCGCCCGCGCCCCGCACCCCCCGCAGGTTCCGCCCCTCCCCTTGCCTACCCCCACCCCCCCCCCCACAGCCGGGAACCTGGTTCCGGTCTGGCTTTCCCCTTCCTTTCTCCTTGTTTAGTATTATTTACAGGAATTCAGGAAATATTGCAACAAAAAAGGTTAAATTTCATGTATGTTTATTGACACCATTGAAATAAAAACAGTTCAGAAACAATACACAGTATAAATTCAATATTAATAATGCTTAGGACTACAAAAAGATATTTACGAAAATACAAATCCATCACGCATGACAATGATCCATATAGCAAAATGTTATCGCAAAATATTGTCAGAAAACAGCAATTTTAGTTTATGGGGGTGCGTATTTATCAAGTGTCACATCATCCCGTGCAGTTCCATTCAAACTTCACATAGTACTACAGCCAAATGACGAAGGATCATTCTTTAACCAGGTTTCAGATCACAATTTCCAGCGAGGTGACAAAATGTACGAAAAATTAAACAATTTTAAGTTGATACAAGTGGACAGCAAGAGAGAAACAGCTTATTTTTTTATACCTCAATTCAGAATAGTTTAGAACATTGATGATAAAGCACAGCAGAAATCAGATTAGAGATGAAAGTAGCTTAGCATTACAACCACACACACACCAGAATGGTGTTCCAAGAAACTCAGTAGTCTTTGGCAGCAGGGGGAAGATATGACTGAAGTACAAGAGTACACCTGAAAAAGAAGAACACTATTAGTGACAGGAAAGATCAGGGCCAAATTGTCATCAATGAGATGGATATCAGCAACCAACATAATACATACCAGGTGTAACATGTGCAGCCAAGGCCAAGAACTCCAAGCAGCACTTAATATCAGCCATAGGGATGGAGATCAGAACTGACTAGATGCGTAGCCACCATATGTACTAATCGTCAGGTCTCCATCCTCCTTGCTCCTGATCCATTCCACAGTCCAAGTCCCATAGTGAAGGCGGGAACCCACAGTGGGCAGCTTCAAAAGCGTGAGGTTTGAACTGAAGTGAAGGTTGATGCCTAAAACAAGAACAGTAATATTAGCACAAAAGTAAACATCAGGATCAAGTGGTCAAAAACAAGATGGATCATCGAACACTACACACCTGGCTTAAACGCACATTGAAGGCGAATGCAGTTAGGTATTTAGCAGCATGGTGAAAGATATTGATAATGGAAGTGCTAGTGATTCAGATTCATTTATTGATCAATCAAAATAAATAAGGTATGAAAAGTCTAATATTAAACCTGGAAGTCCACCTGGAAAAGAAAATAAACACTATTAGCGTGACAGGAAACATCAGATCCAATAGTTAATGAGATGGATATCAGCAACTTAATGCAGCCTTATAACGCACCAGTGGTTATCAAAGCAACTCCAACTACTCCATACATTCTTTGGAAGTTATGAGGCAGCATGGGGGCAAGATATGGTTTAATGACTGAAGTCAATCTGCATACCCTAGAAAGAGAACAACTGTTAGTTTTACAGAAAAGATCAGGAATATGTAGTTAGAAATGTGGATAAGAAAGCAAAGGATGACTCACATGAGGTCCACCGATGCTTCCCGCTAAACCACACAGGAGAGTAACCGTTTTAGTGTAATGTTTGCGAGAGAAAGTTTGATGCCTAATAAGAGAAAAGTAATATTAGCACAAGAGGAAATATCAGGATCAAGTCGTCAAAAACAAGACTGATCATGGTGCATTGCATTCACCACATTACTACATACCTGCTTCGGAAGGTTTTTAAGGAAAATTGCCGACTCAATGACAGGTCCTTGTTCCTCATCATCAATGCATTGCAACACACCAGTGGTTATCAAAGCAACTCCGACTATTCCATATATTCTTTGGAAGTTGTGAGGCAGCGTAGGGGCAAGATATGGGCTGACTGAAGTAAAGCTGTATACCCTGGAAAGAGAACAACTGTTAGTTTACAGGAAAGATCAAAAATATTTAGTTGAAAATGTGGATAACAAAGCACAGGATGACTCACATGACAAACATCAACTGCTGAGCAGTGGCAGCCGATATCAGATGAAAACAGAATTACAACTACACACACCCAAGTGGCAAGTCTTTGGCAACATGCAGCAGGATGACAATTGGTAACTGAAGTACAAGCGTACACCTGGAAAAGAAAAACACTATTAGCTTGACAGGAAAGATCAGATCCAATTAGTTAATGAGATGGATATCGGCACAGCGGCCATCATACATACCACATGCGAGGCCTCCGAGCAGCATTTCATCCCAGCCATGGGATTGGAGATCAGAACCTCAATGAACTAATCGTCAGGTCTCCATTCTCCTTGTTCCTGAAGGCGGGAACCCACAGGAGGCATCTTCAAAAGCATGAGGTTTGAACTAATGTGAAGTTTGATGCCTAATAAGAGAGAAAAGTAATATCAGCACAAGAGGAAACATCAGGATCAATTCGTCAAAAACAAGACTGATCATGGTGCATTGCATTCACCACATTACTACATACCTGCTTCGGAAGGTTTTTAAGGAAAATTGCCGACTCAATGACGGGTCCTTGTTCCTCATCATCAATGCATTGCAACACACCAGTGGTTATCAAAGCAACTCCGACTATTCCATATATTCTTTGGAAGTTGTGAGGCAGCGTAGGGGCAAGATATGGGCTGACTGAAGTAAAGCTGTATACCCTGGAAAGAGAACAACTGTTAGTTTACAGGAAAGACCAAAAATATTTAGTTAAAAATGTGGATAACAAAGCACAGGATGACTCACATGACAAACATCAACTGCTGAGCAGTGGCAGCCGATATCAGATGAAAACAGAATTACAACTACACACACCCAAGTGGCAAGTCTTTGGCAACATGCAGCAGGATGACAATTGGTAACTGAAGTACAAGCGTACACCTGGAAAAGAAAAACACTATTAGCTTGACAGGAAAGATCAGATCCAATTAGTTAATGAGATGGATATCGGCACAGCGGCCATCATACATACCATATGCAAGACCGAGCAGCATTTCATCCCAGCCATGGGATTGGAGATCAGAACCTCAATGAACTAATCGTCAGGTCTCCATTCTCCTTGTTCCTGAAGGCGGGAACCCACAGGGGGCATCTTCAAAAGCATGAGGTTTGAACTAATGTGAAGTTTGATGCCTAATAAGAGAGAAAAGTAATATTAGCACAAGAGGAAACATCAGGATCAAGTCGTCAAAAACAAGACTGATCATGGTGCATTGCATTCACCACATTACTACATACCTGGTTCGAAAGCATATTGAAGGCAAACGCCACCTCAATAACGGGTCCTTGTTCCTCATCCACTCCACAGACCAAGTCCCATAGTTAAGGTGGGAACCAACAGTGGGCAGCTTCAGAAGCATGAGGTGTCAACTGATGTGCCTAGTACAAGATAACAGTAATATTAGCATGAGAGGAAAAATCAGGATCTAGTGGTCAAAAACGGATCCTGGAGCATTACATAGCATTGCATCCTCCACATAACTACACACCTGGTTCGAAGGCATATTCAGGGCTTATCAGCACTGCAATGGCAGACGACAGATCTAAGCAGCTCCGTAAACTCCGGAAGTAAAGTGGGAGCCATCAAGGGCAGGGTTTAACGGAACGAATGCAACTGGGCTACCTGAATGAAACAAACACTACTAATTAGCAGGGCAGGAAAGATTTGGAGAGGGACGAACACGTAGCTAAGAAATATGGTGGATAATAGAGCACAGCATAAGCCAGTAAATAAAATACACACCATGAGCTATTGGTCATGTTGCGATGCAGCCTCAAACATCAGAGAAGGAATCCCAAGCAGGTCAAAATATCCCAGCATGGATCAGATCAGCAGGCTCTTCAGTGGATCAACGAAGCCAAAACGAATGAAGGAATCAGCATCATCCTGAAAAATAATAAATGATAACATTAACTTTGTATGTTGAATGTTAGAAATAAAAGAAAAGATCCCAAACTCAAATGCGTTACTCCTATCCTGTCCCATGAACAGCCCTTAACCTAAATAATGAAATACGAGGCTGGCGTTCTAACCTATATGTGAACTCAGAGCTCATGAGCCATCTATCAGGGCTCCACCATATCAAGAAGCGACACCTGCATTTCAGAAGAGTCAAGTGCAACTAATGAACCAAGGAAACTTGAGCTGAAGACCAAATCCTAGAGCCCGCGAAGGATATGTGCAACCGTTACGAGAATCTGACAAGCCAGACAATCAGGGTAAGAACGATTACAATAAAGAAATTTCTTTACACATGGGAACCAAAAGAATGAAAGCTGTAGGTTATCCGAACATCACCACGTGCACTTGAAATGAGGAGGTTAGGCCATGTGCTCAAGAGGTTATTTCTCAATCAGAATTAAAACTTCCGATAACTCACCAAAATTCATAGTGCAAAAGAATCTTTATGAAATACCAATAAAATCTTCTTCTATAAAATATCTTCTGAAACTGAAGGATTACTCAGATAAAATTGGATAACTCCAAAACCTCCCGCAGCAGAAGCGAGACTAGACTGATCAGACCCTGACCGGAACTCGGGGAGCGGAAGCTCACAAAAGTAGTCCCCAGGTGACAAGACAAGGAAGTAGTTCCGTGACGTACTGCAGCGGCGGGAACTTGAGGTATGAGAAGGGTATGAGAACCGGAGCGTGCGGAGGCGGGAAAATTCAAATGGTAGCGGAGAGCAGACGATCGCTACAGCTGGGAGGCTGGGCTGGCTGGCCGGAGGCCGGCAGGGGTGGGGAGGGGAGAGGAGGAGAAGAGAGGGGAAAAGTGGCACTATCGTGTGGCGAGAAGCGGCTCCAGTGCGTGCAGCAAGGCACTGCCCCCGCGCGAAATTTTGAACCAGAGAAACGCATGGGCCCTTCGGTCTGCGTCGATTCGACGCAAGTTTTCGCAGTAGATCCCGGTTTCTCGCCAACCCATCCCTCAGGGGTTGGTCTAGGGGTACGTTAGAGTCCCCCTGCACAACCCCCGTCACTTTGAAGCAACGTTTTTTGTCGGCCGAAAATCGTAAAAATGCAAAGGCTATAGCCTTTGCGTTTTTGCGATTTTCGGCCGAAAAAAAATTGTCTCCGATTTCGACCAAACTCACAGGTTACCTTCTTCTGGGACCAAAAAACACATAGCAATTCCTAGGAGTCCTATACCGGACTTCGTTACTGAGAACCTGAGAACATAGGCCCCTAAACCACCCCGCCATCACACATTGCGCGCTATCAGGAAAACTGCATTCCCTCGCAGACAAACCGGGTTTTCGAACGAAGTGACCCATGGGGATTGGTCTAGGGGAACGTTAGAGTCCCCCTGTACAACCCCCGTCATTTTGGAGAAAAAAAAAATTCGACCCAAAATCATAAAAATGCAAAGGCTATAGCCTTTGCGTTTTTTTGCGATTTTCGGTCGAAAATAAATTGTCTCGGATTTCGACCAAACTCACAGGTTTCCTCCTTCTGGGACCAAAAAACACATAGCAAGTCCTAGGAGTCCTTTAACGGACTTCGTTAGTGAAAAAATAGGCCCCTAAGCCACCTCGCCCGAACACATTTGCGCGCTATTAGGAATACTGCATTCCCTCGCAGACAAACCGGGTTTTCGGACGAACTGACCCTTGGGGGTTGGTCTAGGGGTACGTTAGAGTCCCCCGGTACAACCCCCGTCATTTTGGAGAGCAAAATAAAAAAAATAAAAAAAAATCGACCCAAAATCATAAAAATGCAAAGGCTATAGCCTTTGCGTTTTTTGCGATTTTCGGTCGAAAATAAAGTGTCTCCGATTTCGACCAAACTCACAGGTTACCTCCTTCTGGGACAAAAAAACACATAGCAAGTCCTAGAAGTCCTATACCGGACTTCGTTAGTAAGAAAATAGGCCCCTAAGCCACCTCGCCCGAACACATTTGCGCGCTATTAGGAATACTGCATTCCCTCGCAGACAAACCGGGTTTTCGGACGAACTGACCCTTGGGGGTTGGTCTAGGGGTACGTTGGAGTCCCCCGGTACAACCCCCTTAGCATTTTTACGAATTTTGGTCGAAAAAAAAATTTCTCCAAAATGACAGGGGTTGTGCAGGGGGACTCTACCGATTCTTTTTAGGTTCTACACCTCATTTCTTTGGACGAACCATTCCTTGGGGGCATTGCTGTCCCCCTAAAAGCCAAAAAATAAAATAAAAACATTTCCATACGCCAAGAGTCCAGTTTTATTTTTGGTATAACATTCAACAGTTTTTTTTATATAAGACACTATATTCACAAGTACAAAATAGCATAAAGATAACAAAAGGATCAGGATGATTCCTTCCTTACATCTATAAATATAAATATTTTTTTCAACATTGGTCCATGTTTTGGTTTAGCTGACAGAAATGTATATTTTGTTTACAATTTAAAGGAATTGCAATGCACAAATACTAAAATACTAAGAAGGTAGAGTCTTTGTGAGAATTAGACAGGCCTACAAAGAAAAAGATTTATACACAAAACAAGCACCTATACAGCAAAAATTAACAAAAAAAAAAAACTAGGTATCTTGAGTTCAACAATAATTTATGTACATTTATAATCTCTATTAGGATATTTTTAACTTTTAAGCAAAAATAAGATCTACACAAAAACATTTCAGAGCAATAAAGTCTTGCTATTTTTACACTTTGTCATCTGCCGTTAGTTGGTCAGTATGAGAGTGTTGAGCAGTGGTTCAATTTGGTCCCCCTGGTCGGCACCGTACAGCGTTAGGGGCCCCAGGAGGCGACAGCGGTCTACCTGTGAGTCCTGCTGGCCCTCCTGACAGAGGTAAAGGCAAAGTGGGTTGAGAAACTGCAGATATTCCAGGAATCGTGGGGGTTAGTGAAGACATTGGGGCCTTGGCAGGTACTAGTCCGGCGCCTGGGGTATATTGAGTAGGTTTCTTGGCTTGGAACTTTTGCTTTTTGAGCGGCGAATTCATGTCGGCCGCGCTCCCCTCCCGAGAGGAAACCCACCATGATGGACGGGGATGCTCCCTCTTCACATCAGAGGAAGCTGCAAGAGAACAGAAATACATTTTAAAATTCCATGAGTAATTTTATCCTAATTTGTATAAGATATAGTGGTATACCTCCATGCATCAGGGGGGGAGCTGGCGGTACTCAGAAAACTCGGTCTTGGTAACCTGAGTCCACATGTGAAGGCTTCTGGATTGCTTGATGATGATGTGGACGCATGTGACCAGCTCTTCTTGGGGGAGCTGTGTACTCAAACATACTTTGTGTATGTTGGGCAAGCATTTTTGACAAATCCCCTGGCATAGGGTCACACCAAAAGAAATCATGATTCAGTGCAGAATCTGAATCAATACGTTTACTTGGGTCCAGAAGGAGGAGCTTATCTAACAGGTCACAAGCATATGGATCTTTAACATATGGCTTCAGGCGTTCTCGTACCTATAAAAAAATGGATGTCTTTTTCAAGCACAGCACAACAAATATGTTTCAAACAGAAACAACTGGATAAGAAATTCAAGAAAAACTAAAATTATGTACATATATAGTGTGTCGTGTCAACATAGCTTACCTTCCGCTTCTGATTTCGTGGAAGCTCCATTTTCGAAAATAGATCCAGATTTTCAACACCTGGCCATACATCAGTTGTTATTGATCCGCATAGCTGGCTTATGAGAGTAAGTTGCTGTTGTTCAGTATTTCCTTGCATGATAGGACTGCGTGTCCACATCTCTGCCATGATACAGCCTGCACCCCACAGATCTACCGGAGGACCATAATTACGATCACCTAGTAGGAGCTCAGGAGGTCTGTACCATAATGTTACCACCCGATTGGTGTACCTGAAAGTTTTGTTACAGATATGTTTATTTTAAAATGGTTGAAAGGTGAGTAATTATCTTTTGAGATAAGCTGGTATTTTATTTTACCTATTGGCAGTTCCATTTTTACTTATACTAAAAGCTCGGGCTAGACCAAAATCTGCTAGTTTCAGAACTCCATTTTTTGTAATGAGAACATTAGCAGCTTTCATGTCTCTGTGAAGAATCTAAAAACAAAGTCACAGAACACAAATTCAAGGCGAGACATCATAATATAAACCACAAATAAATAAAATAAAAAATAAAAAAAGGTTTGGTAAAATTAAGTAACATACTTTGTTGCTGTGAATATAGTATAAGCCATTCAAAAGTTGCTGCATAACCTTCTTAATTTCTCCTAAATTAAATTTAACATTCACATTGGAAAGAAGTCCAGCTAAATCATGTTCACAGAAGTCAAATACTAGGTAAAAGGTTGACCTATATCTATTTACGGCATTAGCTGTAAAGAAGAAATAGAAAAATATTGATCTAATTGCATTAAGTCAGTATTAAATAGCTTTACATAGCAAAGTATGCATCAAAACATAACTTACCTTTAGTTCTACATATTTCTATCAGATTAATTACATTTTCATGCTTCAAAAGTTGAAGAATACGTATTTCACGAAGAGCAGTAATGGGAAACTAGAAATCATGAAAAGTAGACCAGTTAATATATCAGCACATACACAGAGGTCAATACCAAAACAGGGACAAATTTTAACAAGAATATTACTTACACCCTCTTTTTCATTGTCCATGAGAACTTTTTTCATAGCCACAAACTTTTTAGGGTTTTTCCTTTCCTTGGCTTTAAATACCTCTCTGAAAGAAATGGAAGAATGGCATTAAGTGAAAAAATAAACAAAGAAAAAGAAATCTAAAATGAAAATGTATTGGTAAACAACCAAAATTATGGGGGTCATTATACTGTGAAGGACAAAATATTGTACTGCAATCGCTAAAATAACATGCATAAGAAGATTGACGGTATTGTGAAAATTACACTTGTGTAACTTTCAGACTTAAAAGGATAGCACCTTTCAAGGTTTGTTTTGTAATAAGGTTATGTGAAAGGTTTGGGAAAAGTTGACAAGTGACTGAGAATTGTTTATAATAAAAAAAAAATATATTGAGACGAAAAACTAGACTCACCCAAAAGTACCTTGACCGATTTTGGCCACTTTCTCGTACTTTGTGGCATCATCGCAGTGTGGAAAGTCAAACTCCTCTATGTACTTTTCACGCTCTTTAATATTCATTCTTACAGACACTTCAACAAACTGACCACGACTTCAAGCAGGGTGGCAGAGAGAGAGAGCTGGACAGTAACCACGTTACAGCATCTGCGAGTCTTTTAAATTTAAACATTACCCTTTTGTGTTCCTGATTTCTGACAGTTTCCAAAACAATATTCCAACCTCCTCACCCACGGCCAATACGACAATAACAACAGCCAACAACAGCTGAGGTGCTGAGGTTCATACTTCGGAATCAAGACCACGAAATACGAGAGGGCGCTGGTAAACGTTTAACGACACTAGGGAGAGATATGCGAGCGTTGGCGCCGTTGGCGCTACGTGCAAATACGGCGTAGGCCTGCGATCACAAACGTTCGTTAATACATTTAACTGAAGTATGTCCAAGTTCTTACTACATGTGTAACGTATAATAACGTATAAATATTTCATTCATAATTTTTAATAAACGTACATGCTTCGACTGCATGCAAAAGCTTTAACACCGCGAGGCACATACGGCTCGGTCATTGTCATTCCCTGTTCCGTCAGTACTCAAGTTCAACAATAGTGTTAGTGACTTGTGTTGCTGTGACACCAAATATCTTCGCACCAGGACCATGAATCCGTTCCCATGCACTGGTAAAACTAAGGCGTAGTTGTATGCTTGAATCAAGCATACAACTACGCTTGCAGACTTCACGCTTGAAATGAAGCATAGAGAAGAAATTCCCCCATGCATTTAGATAGGTGGAATCCGAGCGGATGAGTCTCATTACGACGTTTCATTTCAAGCGCACACTCAGTACTCTGCAAACTCAAGTGTCGTCAGAGTGGTCAGACAGAGGTAGTCCTACACTAAAAACTGTCGGACACTGGGTGTCCTGCACTAAAAACTGTAGGACACGGGGTGTCCTACACTAAAAACTGCAGGACACAGGGTGACCTGCACTAAAAACTGCAGAACCATTGGTCCTACACTTTTTACTGCAGTACTGTACGACACTTGAGTTGGCAGTTGGCAGAGTACGCTTGAAGAACGGGGGTTTCACTACGCTTTCGTTTTACCAGTATGACCCGTCAGACTGCCGTCTGACTGCCGTTTAGACTGCAGTTAGACTACCGTGAACACATCCATGAGTGTGGTGGCGGTGACAGCCCCGCCGCCGGTCTCTGGTGGTATCCTGTCGCCGTCGGATGGTGCGAGAGTCTCGGCCGCTATGGGTGTGAACGCTGGTTCCTCTACGGTCCACAGCTCCGCCGCAGCTATGTCAGTGACGGCAGTGATCTCACTGTCGTTGCCCTCGTCAGGAACAAGAGACGGCGCAGCAGCGTCTGTCTCTGAGACCAACGTGGTTCCAGAGGTACTACTTGCCGCTGAAGGCGCCGCTGGTGTAGAAGTAGAGGCCACAGGTGGCTCCGTGTTGGGTGCCAAAGTACTTGTCATAGGTTCTTCAGCAGTTGTGGACTCTGCTGTAGACGCCGCTGTAGGCGCCGCTGTAGGGGCCGCTGTAGGCGCCGCTGTAGGCGCCGCGGTAGGCGCCGCTGTAGGCGCCGCTGTAGGCGCCGCTGTAGGCGCCGCTGTAGGCGCCGCGGTGGGCACCGCTGTAGGCGCCGCTGTGGGCGCCGCTGTGGGCGCCGCTGTAGGGGCCGCTGTAGGCGCCGCTGTAGGCGCCGCGGTGGGCACCGCTGTAGGGGCCGCTGTAGGCGCCGCTGTAGGCGCCGCTGTAGGCGCCGCTGTAGGCGCCGCTGTAGGCGCCGCTGTAGGCGCCGCTGTAGGCGCCGCTGTAGGCGCCGCTGTAGGCGCCGCTGTAGGCGCCGCCGCTGTAGGCGCCGCTGTAGGCGCCGCTGTAGGCGCCGCTGTAGGCGCCGCTGTAGGCGCCGCTGTAGGCGCCGCTGTAGGCGCCGCTGTAGGCGCCGCTGTAGGCGCCGCTGTAGGCGCCGCTGTAGGCGCCGCTGTAGGCGCCGCTGTAGGCGCCGCTGTAGGCGCCGCTGTAGGCGCCGCTGTAGGCGCCGCTGTAGGCGCCGCTGTAGGCGCCGCTGTAGGCGCCGCTGTAGGCGCCACAGTTACGACCCCGGCGAGGGCCGCCGCCGGCGGGCAGGCCGTGGAGCACCTTTGCGTGAGCTGGTTGAACACCGAGCCCCCCGGGCAGCTGAAGTCCCACTCGCTAAAGGCGCCCGCCCCGCGCGGGTCCGGGTTGTAGCACAAGTAGTACGCGCTGCCGCACACCCCGGGCTGCGTCGGGAACCTGCCGTTGCCGGCGCAGCGCTGGGCGTCGGCGAGGGGCGCGGCCCGCCACGCCAGGACGGCGACGACCACGGCCGTGGTCGCCAGTGCGGGCGGCCTACGGCGGCGGAGTGGTCTCCTACACGCCGCGCGCTCACAGGCGCCGCCGGGGTCGGGTGTCACCATGCTGAGAGCGATACATAGACGGTGGACGGAGTTCCTGCCTGAACCTTATATACCACACAGCTCTGCTAAGGGCCGCCCTAGACTCGTCTGTCGAACACATACGGCGCCTCTCCTAATCTTTACGGCCCGCCGCACCGCCCACCCCTGTCCCAGCGCGCCCTTCCAGTCATCCCAAATCCCGTACGACGTGTCGCTCCCACCTTAACTGTCGCATCGACCGCTTATCTTTCTGAAGGGACCGGACCGCGCGGCGGAAGACGAGGCTTCCGGTTCCGGTCCAACACACTGGGTAGGAAACACAATTGTGTCGTACACACTTGCAGCTCTTTGAATTTCTACTCGCACTAGAACAAGTGCGAGCGCGTATAGCACTTCTTAAACGCGTCGTGAGCCCCCCCCCCCCCCCCCTCCCCTGTCCCGATCTC